>VWYH01000875.1:367328-503465 GCA_013399365.1 Pampusana beccarii | reverse complement strand
CTGCGGGCTGGGCAGCGGGGCTCGGCCGGGACGCCGCGCTCGGGCCGCGCTCCCGCTGCCTGCGCCTGCCCGCTCCTTCCCGCTCCTTCCCGCACCTTCCCGCAGCCACATCCCAGCCCGAAGGCAACAAAACCTCCCGCTCCCACCTGCCCGCAGGCAGCGTTTTCCCAAGAGCCGCTCCGAGCCCCGGGGCGGGCAGGGTGCGGGCAGGCGGGCAGCCCGCTCGGCCGCGGGCAGCGCAGGATCCGGCCGCGCACCTGCAGCGGCTCCTTCCCCCTTTGTCCCTGCCCGCTGGAGCGTGGCGGGGGAGGCCGGGCCCGGCCGGTGGGAGCGGTTGTGCAATGCGGCCTCGCCCCGGGCGCTGCTCTCGGTGGGGGGGTGGGGGGAGCACCCCGTGTTCCCCTCCGTGGAGCCAGACTTTGGACCGGGCGCCGCGGGGCCTCTTCCTGTGGAGTTCAGCGGCGGCCCCGCTGCCTCCCGACCCCGCCAGGAATGTGCCCGCGAACGGGCGGGGGAGAACCGGCCCCCCCGAGCAGAGCCCCCCGGTGTGGGGGGCACGAGAGGCTGCAGCGGGACACCCCACAATGGGACACCCCACAACGGTCACCCCCGTCCCCAAATCCCGTGTTGCCCTAGCGGGGGACATGACGTGGCGCCCTGGGGGAGCCGTAGCCCCAGCAACCCCACCGTACCTGGAGAGATCCTGTTTCCCCCCCACACACTCCAAAGATTCTCTGGCTACCAAAACAGGACACGTTTATTGACAAATGTAACCGGTACAGACACACGTAACAGGGACAAACGGTGCCCGGCCGGCGTGATGGGGGGGGACACACTGAGGGGGGCCCACTGTCGCCATCGCTGTCCCCATCCTGCCCCATCGGCGCGGGCAGGGGCGCGCTGGGCGCCGCGACTCCCGCCAACCCGAAACCGCCTCTTGTTTACCCGAAACTGTCTCTATTTACACAGCCCGGCCCTGACCCGTCGCCGTCCCCGTCCCCTCCTTCGCGCCCCCCTGCCCCGCTGCCACCACTCCTGGCCCTGTGGAGGGTGATGAGGGTCTCGGGGTGGGGGGATTTGGGGGGACGGGGTGTCAGGGGGTCCCAGGGGATCCCGGGGGGGCTCAGACATAGTTCTTCTTGTCGTAGCTGGTGACGGCGGAGCGCGGGGCCGAGTAGGCCACCTTGCCGGTGGGGTACCTGTCGTCTTTGGGGGGGCAGGAGCAGCAGAGCAGGGCCCCCCCCAGCAGCAGGAGGGCAGAGGCCGCCCAGCCCACGTAGAGCGAGGCGCCCAGCTCCCGCTTCTGCGCGTCGAGCACCAGCGGGTTGTAGAAATCCCGGATGATGGTGTTGGCCGACCAGGAGACGGGGATGAGGTTCATGATGCCGGAGAGGATGAAGATGACGCCGGAGACGATGGTGATCTTGGCTTTGGTGCTCTCGTCCTCCACGCATCGGGTGCACTGGGCGCCTATGATGGCCACCAGTAAGCCCAGGATGGCCAAGATGATGGCTACCACCAGGAGGGCGCGGGCGGCCTGCAGATCCTGCGGCAGGGCCAGCATGGAGTCGTAGACCTTGCACTGCATCTGCCCCGTGCTCTGCACCACGCAGTTCATCCACAGCCCTTCCCAGATGATCTGCGCCGTCACGATGTTGTTGCCGATGAAAGCCGTCACCCTCCACATGGGCAAGGCGCAGCACAGGATGCTGCACAACCAACCCAGCACCGACAAGGCCACCCCGCTGATCTCCAGTGCCATCGACATGGTGACCGCTTCACTGCCGCGCTCCAGGCGATGGTGGAGAAGAACCCACGGACCGAAACCGTCACCGCCACCCGTCGCCGCTCGCAGCCCTTGGGGGATCAGCTTACACCTGGGTGCACCTGTGCTTATAAGGGCTGGCGGGGCCAGCTCCAGCGCCCGCCCGGGGTGGGGTTTCACTGCTGGACGCTCCTCTCAGCTCCTCCGTCACCGTCACCCGCGTCCCACACCCTCCCCTTTGTTTGCAGAGATGGCGCTGGGTTACCCGAGAAGGGCGGGAGGGGGAGAGACGCCACCTGCCACAGCCGTCCCCTTGGTTTCGGGGTGATGTGTGCCAGGAACACACAGCCACCCTGCTCATTTGGACCCACCAAACCCCCCTCGGGGACCTGGAAATCCCTCAGCTTCACCATTATCACCCGGAGCTGCCGCCGGGTCAGGGTTTGCTTTTATTTCTGGAACATCTTATCAGTGCTCACGTTTAATTGGGGTTCGGCGACTGCCGGGCACGTCTGCATCACCGTGCAAAGTGCAACCCCTTCGCCTTGATGCTTGTGCTCCGAAACCATCATCTCAGGGCACCCGTGGGTGGTCCCTGCCCTGTGGGGTGGGCGCAGGGTCCCCAACACCCGGCCCCCTCCTGCTCCCACCCCACCGGGCAGGGAGCACCGGCGGGGATCCCCTAACCGGGTGATAAATACCTTTACTCATCCTGCTCAAATATTTTGGCCTTGAAGGAAGCAGATAACGCACGTAACCGCCCCAGCAGCGTCACCCGGTCAACCCGAGCAGGCAGACGGCAAAGGGAAAATAAAAAAAACCACCCCCAGGGCAGGTGCAGGCCGGCTGTCCGCGCTCACACACACCCGGCAGTGGCATGGGGTGCGTGTGTGTCCCCCACCAACTGTCCCCCCAACATTTCACGCTGGTGGTGGCATTTCCAGCCGCCCCCCCGCCCCCAGGAATGTGGTCGCTGGCCTCTGCCAGACGCGGGCTTGCTCCTGCCTGTTCCCTGCCTGCTCAAAATCTCCCCTACAACTCATTAACTACTCAAGAGCGCAGCGGGATGCTGGACCATGGCGGGAGATCCGCGATGGGGGGAGCCCCGTGTCCTCCTGGCTGTACCCCACAGCACCCCGACACCCCAGAGCCACGGGGGTTGGCTTTGGGTGCCCCACAGCACCCCAAAACCACCGATGTGCCTGGGTCAGCACCCTGAACCCCCAGAGCCAGTAGGGTGTCCCCCTGCCACCTCACAGCACCCTGACAACCCAAATCTGGCTGGGTCAGATGTTGTCACCCCATGTCACCCCAGCACCCCGCATCCGTCTGGGTTGGCCTCTGGTCCCTTGCAGCGCCTTGTACCTGACTGTACCACCCCGATACCCCATACTGAGCCAGGCTAGCTGCTGCCAACCCATGGCACCCCAAAAATACCCTGTATCCGGCCAGGTGGGCTTCTGCCGCCCCATTGTGCCCCAATGTCCCCCGTGTCTGGCTGCGCTGGCTTCTGCCACCGCGTTGTAGCCTGATCACCCCCCAAGGGCACCCTGAGTCAGGGTTGGTGGCTGTGGGGGCGCCCGGGGGTGACCCCATATGTACTGCTGAGGGGCAGCCGGGGCAAGCAGCACCCCGGGGGCAGTGTCCTTGTCACTGGGTACTGGTCCTTGGGGACACCTTGGGGTGCCAGTGATGCTGGTGCTGCAGCAGGTGATGGTGGGTACAGGGTCAGACCTGCCCGAGGTGCTGCTGGCACCGCAACCCCAAACAGAGCGGGGTACAGCCTGGCCCAGGCTCCCCGGTCTGCAGGCAGGGGTGCAGGCAGGGGTGCAGGCAGGGGTGCAGGCAGCGCTGTGCCAGCAGCCCCAGGGTGCAGGTGCGCACAAGCGCACACACACACCCAACTCACAGCTCCCACCCCCTCTGCTGGTGGGGACACCGACAGCTGCACCCACAGACAGACAGACAGACACCGCACACAGGAAGAGACAAACAGGCACACGGTGGTGGGGGTGCACACACACACATCCCCGCCATGGTGCACCCGTGGCTGTGGGTACACCCGCATGTGCACCCCACACACACAGCTGTGGGGCAGGGGGGTGCCCCAGGGGGGCTGTGGGGCACTGGGGTACTCCATGTAGGACTGCGGGGCAGGGAAGAACCCCAGACAGGGTTTTGGGGTGGGGGGGACCCCAGGCAAGGCTGTAGGGCAGGTGAGTACCCCAGGTAGGGGTGTGGGGCAAGGGGATATGGCAGGCAGGGCTGTGGGGCACTGGGGTACCCCACGCAGGACTGTGGGGAAAGGGAAGGGGCAGGGGGGGGTACCCCAGGTAGGATCGTGGGGCAAGGGGTACCCAGGGAGGGATTTGGGGCAGGGGGGTACCCCAGGTAGGGCTGTGGAATGGTGGGTACCCAAGGCAAGGCTGTGGGGCACTGGGGTACCCCAGGTATGAATTTGGGGCAGGGGGCACCCCAGGTAGGGGTTGTGGTGTGGTGGGTACCCCAGGCAGGGCTGTGGGGTGGGGGCTACCCCACGCAGGTGTGTGATGCACTGGGGACCCCCCAGGCAGGGGCGATACCCCTGGGGCAGGGGCTACTGGGGCAGGGATGGGGTGGGAGGGAGCGGGGGAAGCACCGCAGCCCCCGACCCTGCAATCAAAGCCCCACACGCGCCGCGTCCCCATTTTGTCACCCCAAATTGCCCAAAGTACAGGCTGTGTGCGGTGCCGCACCGGCCCGGGGCAGCGGCCGCCTGACTCACAGCGGAGGAAGGGGCAAACCACCGGGGTTTCGGGGTGCCGGCCGCCGCGTGCTTCCAGGTGCATTCTTGCGGCCAGCGAACCGGCTCGCGGTGTTTACCGAAAAGAGCTGCGTGGGGCTGGTGTCCCCGGGGGTCCTGGGAGCATCCCCATCCACCCACTGCCGTGCCCCCCCGGGTGGAGCCCCTCTGCTCTCCCCCCACAGCCGGGAGGTGATGGGGACCTTTGCCAGCGGGAATGTGGGCAAGGCGGGGTGGCCGCACGGAGCCACCGATGACATGGGGACGGGTTTGCCCCCTGCACTGTGGTGACCCAAAGGTCACGGGAGCATTGCCGGTTTGGTGGCCTGTGCCGCGGGAAGGACACCTGCGCTGGTGGGGGGGACACCCACCATGGGCACCCCCATCGCAGCACCCCGCGGCGAGCAGGAGGTGACACCAGAAACCGCCCCGGGGCTGCGGGGCCGCGTCCCGCTCACGTGTACCCATCAACCGGGGCAGGTTTGGGGTGTTTCCCCCCCGCTGCGGTCTCGGGAGTGACGGCGCGTTTCTCCCCCCGGGGGAGCTGGGTTGGGGCGGTAAACGCTGCCTCGACCGCTTATATTTCAGGCGCGGGGCTGCTGGCTCTGCCCCGGCCAGGGCACACAGGCAGCCCATTGTTGAAGCCCCTTCGGCGGCGGCGAGGAGCAGGTAGGGCTGCTCCAGCATCAATGGCAGCTCTGTCTGCCGGCGGGGCGGGGACGGGGCTGTCGGCACACGGGGAGCCGGGGGTGGTGGGGGCCACGGTGCAGTGGGACCTGGCAGGGGGCTGGCAGCTCGCCCGGGGGCTGCCGGCTCACCCACAAACCTCAGTGTGCCCTGGGGCATCCTCACCCCGACAGTTTTGCTGCAGCATCCTGATTCCTCCGAGCATCGTCCGCGGGGGTCCCTCTACTGCACCACTCGCATCCCCCTCCCGGGCCATGGCTGTCATCTCCCCATCCCTTTGACAACCACCTCGAATGCATTTTTTCCCTGTTCAGAGCCACTTTTTGCTCAGAAAATTAGGCAGGACTTTTGATTTTGGAGTGATTTCAGGTCCAAGGTCCCGTTTCTCACGCCTCGCGTCCCCCCGGGGACCCCACAGCTCCTCTCTGCCGAGCCGATAAGAATTTGCTTTCCCATAGCAGGAAACAACCTGACTCTGCATATTTGAGCCGGTCAGGGGGGGTTTATGTTGGGCAAGGACGTTTTTTTGGGAACATTCAGTCTCTGGCCTGCCGGTAACTAATCCCCGCGCGCTGGCAGGGGGAGGCTGCCAGCTCCGTGCCGGCGGAGCAGGGGGGCTGGTGGCCGTCCCTCTGTCCCTTGCTCAGCGGATGTGGAGCCGGAGATCCCAGTGGGTCACCGCTGCTGGCAAGTGTCACCCGCCTTTGTGGGACCTCAAGGTAGCTGGGGCGGCGAGTTTGTGCGTGGGTGCTGGGGGACGTGGGGCTGAGAGGGTGCGAGGTGGGAATGTCACCCGTGTCCCTGGTGGGGATGTCCCCAAGTGCTTTGGCAGAGGATTTGTGCCCCGAGCGCTCTCCCTGCGGGGTGTTCTGTCCTGAGCAAGGTCAGGGTGGTGCAGCCCCTGCTGCACACCTGGTGGTGTCCAGCATCGCGGTGACCCCCGCTCAGGGCTGTCGGGTCCCCTTTCCCTGCCCGGGCATGGCCTTGCTGCCCAGCTGTGGGGCTGAAACGTGTCCCCATCTTGATGACACAGGGGCGATGGGCAGAGGGCATTTCCTGAGCCACAAAGGGCCGGTGGCCGATGTGCCGGGGTGGCAGCTGTGCTGTCACCGATCCCGTTAGTGTGCGCTGGAGCAGGGACGGCAGCTCAGGTCCCTGTGTCCCTGCACCCAGCTGGGTGCTGCGGCAGGTGCCGGCTGGTGAGGGCTGGCGATGGGGTGAGCACCTGTTTTGGGGTGAGCACCTTTTTTGGGGTGAGCACCCCTTTTGGAGTGGAGGAGCTCCCTACTGAGCAGGGGGGCTTGTTCCCCCCAGGACACGTTCCTGCGCTGTGTGTCCTTGCAGGTGGCACTGGGACAGAGCCGGGGCTGAGGCCCTGCGGGATGCGCCTGGGTGTGGATGGGGCTGTGGCGCCGCTGTCCCTGCGATCACGCCTCCGAATGGCACGTGTCAAGGTGCTCAGCGGTGCGCGGTGCTGCCCGAGCTGCAGCAGCACCCTGGCTCAGTGGGTGCTGGGGACAGGGGGCTGCCCCATGGGGTGGCTGATGCTCCTCCCCTCCCCATCGAGCCTGTGTCTGTCTGTCCTGCTGGGCAGCAGTGCTGGGGGACACGGGGCCAGCGGTGCTGGCCAGGCAAGTGTGTCACTGGGGGACATGCAGATGGGCACAGGGGCTGCTTCTGGGTGGCAGCTGCCTTTTTGCATATATGTCACGTTCTGGCTTTAATTATAGTAATTGGCTGTTGGAGGGCCGTGCTGGCGCCTGCTCTTTCTCCAAGGGGGAGTGTGAGCACTTGGAGGAGTCCCTGTCATTTGTCCCCAGCCCTGAAGCATGTCCTGGTGTGCCTGCGGGGACACGGCCCATGCCACTTGAACACACACACGTGGATACGTGCCTGTCTCCAACCCCACGTAATTTGGTGGTTACAGCAGCCGGCTGGGAGGTGGAAACCACACTCAGCCTCGGGCAGAGGCCGGGGATGCTCCAGATCCCTGTGGATTAAAGGGAGCCCCTGACCACAAGGCTCTGGCCCTGGGGTGGGCACGCTGGTATGCCAGCAATGCGGGCGCTCCAGCAGGACAGACGGACAGACAGAATATCCAGCGTGGCTCCTCTGGCACAGGTCAGGACCCCAGCTTGTCCCCGTGGGGCAGGGTCTGCCGTGAAACCCGAGTGTCTCCGAGCACCCGGGCTCTGCCCTGCCCGGTCCCGCCGCACCAGGCACCAGCGTCCCCAGCCCAGGTGCTGTTGGCATTGTCACAGCGCCAGGGGCAGGGACCACCCGGCTCGTCCCCCTGTGGTAGGGCGCGCTGCCCGGGGACACCCCGGTGTGGGCAGTGGCAGCCGCACAATTAGCACAGGCGATTGGATCGTATCGGTAACTCCAGTGCTTGGGAAAACCAAGATAATCTGCGGCCCTGTTATCTTTTCCAGAGGCCTGGGATTAAGCCGGGGTGGGAGAACGGTGCAATGTCTGTCTGTCTGTCCTTAGGGTCGGTCTGACCTTGAGCAAGGAGGGGATGTGTGTGGGGGGGGTCTCGTGGAGTGGAGAGGTTGGGCAGTGCCTAAAGCATCGGCATCAGTTTTGGCATTGGAATCGACATCCGTATTTGCATCAGCATTAATATTGGCATTGGCATCAGCATTGGAATTGGCATGGGCATTGGAGTTGGCGTTGGTATTGGTATTGGCATCGGTATTGGTATTGGTATTGGCATCAGTATTGGTATTGTTATTGGCATCGGTATTGGCATCAGTATTGGCACTGGAACTGGCATTGGTATTGGTATCGGCACAGCTTGGCCGCTGGCATGGCCAGATGTGCCAGAATTCTGCCAGCACGACATGGCCCCCTGTCCCCGCTGCCCTGACCGTGCTTGGCATCCCGGTCCCCACTGGGACACCTCGAGGGTCACATTGCCCCTGCAGCCTGCGATGCACCGCGCCTGCTCGCAGCGCAGGCAGCGCAGGCAGCGCAGGCAGTGCAGGCAGCAGGGCAGGGACCAGGGTGCCGTGTGAGCACCGGCTCAGCGGTGGAGCACAAGGTGGGGTGGGTTCCGGGATGTGCCGCCCCCTCGCCCGGGGCAACACCATCTCTCCTGTGCGGGGAGCCGGCAGCCGCTCCAACCAGTTTGTGGGTCTGGGTGGCGACACCTCCCGCCCCAGGCCTGGCGGAGGGCTGGGGAGCGCGGGTACGGCCGCCGAGGAACAAACAAGAGTCGGTTGTGTCCTGCTGGGCACGGCGCCCGGCGGCGGGGCAGGGCCGGCGTGCTGCTCCCCGGAGACAGAGGCTGGAGCGCTGCGGGAAAAGTCGCCCTGTGAGCTGGGGGGAAACTGAGGCACAGAAGCATGGAAGGACCACATGTGGGTGATGGAGCAGGAGGCGCTGGCAGCAATGACAGAGAAATCCCAACGTCTGGACACCGACTCTTCACCTTCAGCATCCCAGGCTGAGCCCCAGCACTGCCCTTGGCATCTGTCACCTGCCCGCGGGCAGCGGTGGGACACACTCCTGCGCCTGGGTGGCCTCATCCCAGTCCCCTGCGCCCTCCTCTGCTGGAGCAGCCGGGGTATTCGGTGTCAGCGCTGCAGGGAGAAACACAAGCGGAGGAATCCCGGGAAACTGGTTTTACCCCTCCGTCCGGTGCCGGCGGCAGGACGGCGGCGGTGGCTGCGCTCCTCCCTCGGCGAAGGCATATAACGCCCGCCATGGTCCTGGCGAGCGGCACTGTGCTGAGAGAGGCGGGCAGGGGTGCAGGCAGCGAGCCATGGCCTCCATGGGGCTGCAGGTGCTGGGCATCGCCCTCTCCGTCATCGGCTGGTTGGCCACCATCCTCTGCTGCGCCTTGCCCATGTGGCGGGAGACGGCCTTCGTCGGCAACAACATCGTGACGGCGCAGATCATCTGGGAAGGGCTGTGGATGAACTGCGTGGTGCAGAGCACGGGGCAGATGCAGTGCAAGTTCTACGACTCCCTGCTGGCCCTGCCGCAGGATCTGCAGGCCGCCCGCGCCATGGTGGTGGTGGCCATCGTCTTGGCCATCCTGGGCACCCTGCTCGCCGTCACCGGCGGCAAGTGCACCAACTGCGTGGAGGATGACACCGCCAAAGCCAAGGTCATGATCGTCTCCGGTATCATCTTCATCATCGCCGGCGTCCTCGTCCTCATCCCCATCTCTTGGTCGGCCAACAGCGTCATCCAGGACTTCTACAACCCGATGGTCACCGACTCCCAGAAGCGGGACCTGGGCTCGTCCCTCTACGTGGGCTGGGCGGCCTCTGCGCTGCTGCTGCTGGGCGGGGGGATCCTGTGCTGCACCTGCCCCCCCCGGGGCGAGAAGCCCTACTCTGCCAAGTTCACGGCCGCTCGCTCACTGCCAGCCAGTAACTACGTCTGAGGAGCCGCTGCCCCCCCCGGGCCCCCCCAGCCTCCCCGGGGAACCGGGACCTCCCGGGGCACCCCTGGACCGCAGACCCCCCTGGCCGGGCTGGGTGCTGGCCGGGTGCCGAGGCGGTGCCGGGGCGGCAGACAGAGCTGCCTTTGTTCACCGGGGGATGGAAGCTGGTTCTTTAATCTCGGTTGAGACAGGGAACAAGGCAATCCTGTCCCGGCTGCCTCCCCGGCGGGGGTCCCGCTCCCCCTGGAGCACCCGGTCGCGGCGTCTTCTCTGAGACAGCGCCCGATACCCCCCCGGAGCATCTCCTGGCTCCCGGTATCGGGGTGTGCCGCACGGTGACGCGGCTCCCGGGGCCTGTCCCGCGGGTGACATGGAGCTGTCACCCGGTAAAACCCCCCAGGATGCGTCCGTCGGGGTGGACAGCGGTGCCGATGGGGACAGCACACCTGTCCCACGCTGTCATGGGGACGTGGTGGCTCTGCAAACCCCATCAGGGGCTTGAGGGGCGGCAGGGGGGGTCTTACCTGCCTGTACCCCCTGCCCCCCCTGTACATTTTGACACTGACCTACTTTCGGGGCTCGCGGTGGCGGTACAGGCGGTACAGACGTTTGATTTCTCGCAGCGGCTCCCCGGGGCGCGGGCATCATTATCCTGGGAGTGGGACGGCAGCGGCTGTGCTGGGAGAACCGGTCGGGGAGGCGGGAGCGGAGCGGGGCTGTGCACCCACATGGAGGGGCCGGCTCCCGGACCCTGACCCATGGGGTGCCCCCAGCCCCACAGCCTCCCTGGGCATCCCCCGGGTGGGTTGTCTGGGGAGGGGGTGGCTCATGGTGCCCCCTGGGGCTGTGCTGCCGTCTGTCCCCATGTCACAACCATCCCACATTAAACGGCAGCTGCTCAGCTCCATGTGCTTCATTTTCTTTACCTTCTCCAACACCCACCTCGGTGATGGGACAGACCAGTGCTCCTGTGCCGCAGATCCCTGTCACCCCGAGACCCCCCAAATCCGCTCTCTGGAGCCTCCTGCAATCCCAACCACTGCTCTGTCACCCACCGCTCCCCTCCCCGGACCCCTACTCCCCGGGGGTGACAACGGGGACCTCCGTGCCATGATGCCTTGGCAGCACTGGACATGGCACTGCGGCCGCCCCCTGTCCTGACGTGATCTCCCAAAGGAAGGAGGAACATGACGGGTGCTGGCGAGGGTGGGTTGGGGTTTGCTGGCCCCGGGGCCACCTGACAGCCCCGGCTGGTTGCTCCCCAGGGCCAGCGTGGGCAACGCCGGCTGTTTTGCCTATCTCAGTTCCTGCATGGCAAGCTGTGCTGGGGCGCAGCAGCGCTGAACCAGCTTGGGAACGTCCTTCCCTTGTGCCTCAGGGTGCGCAGGGATGGTGGGTGGTGCTGCTGCCTGGTCAACATGAGGCTGTGGGTGTCTCATCCAGGTCTGGGGTCTCCCAGACCCCCAATCCCCAATCGCAGGGAATGTTGGAAAATGCTCCCACAGCCCCATGGTGCTGGTGGTTGAGTGGAAATGTGAGGGCAATGCCTTGGTGAGCATTCCTGCTGGGATCCATGGGGACACCGCTGGTCCCTGCTGGGGATGGCCTTGCACCCCATTTTGGGTGTCTCTTGTAGTCCAGATCCCACTGGCTGCGAAACAGTGCCTGCAATGGCTTCCCATTGTCCTGGCTCTCCGACCTTCCGAGAGGTTCGTCTCCCTTTCTCTGGGTGAGAGAAACTTTATTTTTGGCCCAAAGGGGCTTTCATGGACCAGGGGAGGCAAAGTCCCAGCACTGAGTGTCTCTGGATGAAAGGTGCTGGGGAAGGAGCGGGGACGCAATGTGGAGGAAAGGCCAGAGAAACCGAAACTGGGACCAGGTAAACCACGGCGAAACCTCCTGCGAGAACACAGGGAGCGCCGGGCACAGCCGATACCGCGCTGCGGGGCTCATAAAAACTCAGCTGGTCCCGGCTGCCCAGCGTGGGTGTGAGCACCCATGGGTGCGCTCTGCCTCGCGGTGGTACCGTGGATCTGCTCTGCGTGGGGCTGAGCGGAGTCTGGGCCGTGTGTGACTGTGGTGGAGCCATTGGCACGTCCAGCGTGTCCCCTTGTACCTGCCACCCCTCTTACGGGGCGATTCCCATGGTTCCCTAGCCCCTTGCCGGTTTTCTCTCTCAGCGCTGGTCCCAGTGTGAGGGAAGAGCTGGTATCACCCTAAGTGCTGAGCTCTGGCCCATTTCCAGCACCACAGACGGGAATTCCTGGGTCCGAAGGACGCTGCAGCGCGGCTGCTGAGGGCGAAGCAGAACCTGCCCTTGAACCTGGAGCAGCCGGTGCTGCGGCGAGAGCAGGGGCTGGTGCCCGTGACCCCCTGTGCCCGGGGGTGAAGCACCAGCAATGGAGCAGGGTGTGAGGGGGGCGCTATGGGGTGACCTGCAGCAATGCCCCTTGTCACATGTGTCCCCATGCTGTCCTGCAGCAATGCCCCTTGTCGCATGTGTCCCCATGCTGCCCTGCAGCAATGCCCCACAACACATACCTCCCCACACTGTCCTGCATATGTTCCCATCCAGATGGGGATGAGGATGCACCCAGCACAGAGGCCACACTCTCCAGAAAGCACCCCTGGCTCTGGGGCAGTGTCGGTGACAGCTGTCCCCTGTCCCCGCAGGTGCTGTTGATGGCGACGATGACGATGCAGCTGGGTGGGCTGTTGCTGGCCGCGCTGGGCTGGCTGGGCTCCATCCTCACCTGCGCGCTGCCCATGTGGAAGGTGACGGCCTTCATCGGCTCCAACATCGTGGTGGCCCAGGTCTTCTGGGAAGGGCTGTGGATGAACTGCGTGTACGAGACCACGGGGCAGATGCAGTGCAAGGCCTATGACTCCCTGCTGGAGCTCACCTCGGACCTGCAAGCAGCCCGCGCCTTGGTGGTCACCTCCATCTTCGTGGCCCTCTTCGCCTTCCTCGCTGCCCTCTCGGGCGCGGACTGCACCCGCTGCGTGGACGACAAGGGCACCAAGACAAGGATCTCCATCGTGGCAGGTGTCATCTTCGTCCTGGCTGGCATCATGTTGCTCATCCCTGTCTCCTGGTCTGCCAACAGCATCGTCACCAACTTCTACAACCCCATGGTGCCCGCGGCCCTCAAGCGGGAGCTGGGGGCTGCCCTCTACATCGGCTGGGCCGCCAGTGCCCTCCTGCTCTTTGGTGGGGGCATCCTGTGCTGCTCAGGACCCCCACCCGAGCAGGACACCTACCCCAAGGTGTACAGAGCGGTGAAGAGCTGCAGCCCCATGGCTTACCCCATGAAGGACTATGTGTGAGCCACCATGGCCGCTGCCAGCCCACGGGAGAGCACCACTGTCCTGCCCCCCCGCCAGCCCCCTGCCCGCGCGCTGCCTCCCCCTGCCCGTCCCCACACCGGCTGCACCCCCAGCGCCGTCCTCCTGCCTCTGCCCTTCCCCGCATGCGGGTGCTGCGCTCGCGATGGACGATAAACATCTTGGTGCCACCGAGGCTGCCTGGGCTCATTGGGAAGCAGCGTGAGGGGGAAGGATGGTGATGTGTCCTAGGGGTGTTGTGTCCTGCCAGCTCGGGGGCTGCTGCCCCAGCGCCTGGCACGTCCCGTGTCCCCACGAGGATGTGGCAGTGATCAGCCAGGATGCTCCTTGTGCATCCCCCAGCAGGGAAACTGAGGCAGGGAAAGGGTGCTGAGAGCCAAGAGGGGCACGGGGGGACACCAGGCACCCAGAGCTTTGACATTTCAGCCCCCAGGGGCTGGGAGGGGCCCCCAAAGAAAGGCCAAATCCCCCATCCCCAGCTCCTGCCCACCCAGAGGGTCCACAGCCCCACAAACAGCGCACAGCAGGCAGCCGAGTCAAGGGGTTTATTCAACAGGCGGGATTGTCCCCAGGGGACAAATGGGGGGAGAGGGGAGCAGGGCAGCCGCCCATGATGGGTGCAGGAACCCCAAGACCTGGCGAGACAACGCACAGGGGTGACAAGAACCATGGGGAAGGCGAGTGTGGGAGGGGTGCGATGCCCTGGGTGGGGGACGGGGACAAGGGGAGAGATACAGTCACCACCTCCTGCCCGGGAGGAGCTATGGAAGAGAAGGAAGGAACCTTCCCCAGGGCCATGGGAACGAGACGAGCAGGAACAGGTCTGGGGAAGAGAAAAGATAAAAAGGAAATATCCCAGCAAGAGATTTGGGTAAAAAACTTCCCAAGGGAGCAGTGGAGGAGGAGGGTGGAGGCAGCTGAGTGAGGGGCTGGGGAACAGGCTGGGCAGGCAGTGCCGAGTGCTCCTGGGTGCCTTCCAGCCTCATTTCCCATCCAGACCATTAACTACAAAGATTTAGGAAAGTGAGAGACTTAAGCAGGTGCCGTGGGTTGAAAGGCCGATGTGGTGCTTGGAAAGCTGCTCCGGCTGGGTGTCACATTGGTGCAGCTGTGGAGGTCTCCTGCAGCTCAGGGTGCGCTGGGTTAGCTCCTGGGGAGGATGAAGATGGGGGAAGCACAGGACATGGTGATGCGGACCCACCTCCAACACTCCCCAGGTAAAGACCACAGGGGTCTGGGGTGGGGGAGAATGAAGAAGGATCTAGACTTTGACCATTAGGGCTGAGAGGTGAGCACGGTGGGGAGAAGAAATCCTGGACAGGAGATGGCTCTGAACAGTCAGTCTGCAAGATGTGATGGTGAGGGCCAAGGTGCTGGGGACAGGATCTGAATGTCAGAGCAAATTGTGGTGCCCAGGAGACCCCAGTGAAACCAGGAGACCCTCCTCACGCTGAGAAACGGGCAAGGTTGCCAGAGGAGAAGGACCTGGGAAGGGAATGAGGAGGCTCTCCAAAAATATTGTCACCCCCCAGCAGCTGCCCAGCTCCAGGAGGGTCTCTGGGTTGGGTTTCACACAGGGCCAAGTGCTCACCCAGCTCCCCGGAACCACGTTGGCTCTCAGGCCTCCTGGAGGGAGGACACAGGGCATTTCTGGTAGACATAGACCACCCCGGAGATGTAGCCGGTGCCCTGGGGGCCGTCCCCCTCGGCGGTTGCTCTCTCCCAGTGCTCCACCTCCTGGGCCAGGACCTTCCGCCAGGCTCCCTGCGCCTCCAGCTGCTCCAGCGCTGCCTCCAGCTCCACCTTGTACCGCAGGTTTGAGGGGTCACTCCTGGTCGTCATGCAGAGGAAACCTCCTGCCAGGAGAGGGGACAGGTGACATCCATGCCTGTATCCCCCCTGAGCAGGGCACCGTGTGACTGGTGTCACACCGGAAAGCGGAGGGCAAGGGGAGGCAGAGAGACCCTGCTGGGTGCCAGCGGGCAGGGGACAAGCAGGGCAGGGGACAGCGGGACACCACACGGAAGCACACACTGTCACACATCAGGAGTGCCACTGCCACCTCCTGCCATGTCCCTTGCCTGACCCCAGCCAGCAGGCAGGGCCGGGGACCCGGGCGTCACTGCACATCCCTGCACCTGGCAGAAGGGACAAGGCCACGTCCTGGCTGTGCCACAGGGCCAGCGCCCAGCTGGGGACACACGTCTGCCGGGACCTGGTGGCCCTGTCCTGTCAGCCTGGGGTCCCGGCGGGGAGGGGACAGCAGGGGACACCCCCTCACCCGGCTTGGTGACCCGGAGCAGCTCTGTCACCACCGCGCTGGGCACCTGCCCCTCGCCCAGCGCCCCCACCACGGTCACGGCATCGTAGTGCTCTGCGGGGACACGCGCGGTGTCACCGGGGGTCACTCCGGGCTGCACCTCCCGCTCTCTCGGCGCCGGGCCCGGTACCTGCGGGCGCGGGCAGCGGCTCCGGGCCCAGCACACACCGCCGCAGCTCCCGGTACAGCCCGGTGCTCCGCGCCCGCTCCAGCATCCCCGCGCTGCCGTCCACGCCGTGCAGGCAGCGGAACCCGCGCTGGTGGAGCTGCAGGGACAGACGGACACATGGCGCCGTTAACCCCCCGGCCCGGCCCGGCCCGGCCCGGCCCGGCCCCGCAGTCCCGGCCCGGCCGGTACCTCCCGCGCTACGAGCCCGGTGCCACAGGCCACGTCGAGCAGCCGCGCCCCAGCGGGAGGCGCGGAGAAGACCGAGGCGAGCGAAGCGGCGGCCAGGGACGGTGCCCGGTACTCCAGCGCTGCCACATCCTGCGGGGACACGGCGGTCAGCGGCGCTGGGGAGCGGAGGGGAGCGGGGCGGCCCCGGTCCCCCCAGCCCCGGTACCTCCTCGTACTGGGAGGCCCAGCCGTCGTAGAACCGCAGGCGCTCGGGCAGCGGCGAATCCCCGTGCACCGCGGCCACACGCCGCCGCGTCCCCGCCGGCAGCGACATCCCCCGCCCCGGCGGCTCACGCGCCCCGCCCTGGCCCCGCCCCCGGAGCGCCATTGGCTCCACTCTCCGTCCTAGCCACGCCCGCAGAGCTCCATTGGCTTCGTGCACATGCCCTGGATACGCCCCCAGCGTTTCATTGGCTTAGTGAACCCCGAACCACGCCCCCCAGCGCCCTATTGGCCGGCAGACCTGCGCCACCACCTCCTCCGTCCCACTCCGGCGCGCGAAAACGGCGAGCGGGCGCGACCAAGTGTGCCGGGGCGGTGGGGGTGCACCGAGGGGGCCGGGGGTGACCAAGTGCCCCGGGGGGGCGTCCCGGTGCCCCGGGGGTGGCAGCAGGTGCTCCAACGGGTGACCGAGTGTCCGGGCGATGGTGACACCAAGTGCCCTGGGGTTTGACATCAAGTCTGCTGGGGTGGTGGCACCAGGAACCATTGGCAGGATTGACACCAGGTGCTCTGTGGCCATCTCTCTGTCCCTGCAGTGTCCGCAGGCCCCTGCTGCTCCTGGAGCTCCTGCGCGCTGCCTTCTCGCTCCCCCGTGTCACCCGTGCATGGTGACCCTGCTCCCTGGACAGGTCACCTCCTGCTCCACCAGTGGTCCCAGCCCCGATGCTGTGCTGTCACCTCCACACCTGCACCTGCATCTCCTGCCACCTGCACCCACCACACTCCTCAGGCACCACCTGACCCCAGCGTGTCCCATCACGTGTAAACGTGACAGCAGCTGTCACAGTCCCCACCACTGGGGCAGGTCCTTCGTGTCCTGACATGTCCACCCATCTCAAGCTGCCCAGCCATATATGCCGATCAATATCTCAGGGTGGGTGTCAGAGGATGGAGCAGACTCTGTTCAGTGGTGCCCAACGCCAGGGTGAGGGGCAACGGGCACAGACTGAAACACAGGAGGGTCCATGTGAACATGAGGAGAAACTTGTGTGCTGGGAGGTGCCAGAGCCTGGCCCAGGCTGCCCAGAGCGGGTGTGGAGTCTCCTTCTGTGAGACATTGAAACCCGCCTGGACCGACCTGTGTGATCTGCTCTGTGACCCTGTGAGCAGGGCTGGGCTGGGGATCTACAGAGGGCCTGCAACCCCTGCCATTCTGTGTGATTCTGTGTGAGCTGCTCCCATGGGGTGGCCGTTCTGCGCTGCCCCTTGCCCATGGACAAGGTGTGTAGCAGCAGGAGCAGAGCTTGGGGACAGAGGACAGGAGTGTGGCCATGAGGGAGGTTGAACATCTTGGCCATATCAAGTTCGGGTTTTGCTCAGGGGAAGCAGGACAAGAAACATCACTGAGCACCAACACGCACAAGGAGATGGTGAGATGCTTTCTCCCTTGATCCAGGTGCCCAGCATTTTTAACATACCATAGCCAGCTAATTAATGAGAGACATTAGTTAGCTCTTGGGTAGAAAGGACCCCAACTGGAGGTAACACACTCATTACTTGTTGAGTCTCCTCTGTGTTTGGGGTGACTGCTGCTCGACCAACCTTTGACATTCATGGTGGAGGACGTGGGACAAGCTCTGGGTGGTGGGACCACCCCCAGCTGTTGTAACCCATCATTTGCCTTCTGGCTTTTTTCAGGAGTGAAGCAGACAAAATCAGCTGCTAATTAATGCTGGAAAAAAACCGAGGGTGCCCTGAAGGAGCTGGTGGCTGTCCTGAGGCTGCACTAGTGGCTCTTGTCACCTCCTGCTCTGCTCGACACTTTGGGCAGCTTGGTGATGCTCCTCTGTGGTCCCCACGTCCTCCTGGCCACCACCCCACTGGTGGCCGCTTCACCTCCATCCAGCGGGTCCGGGAGCCCCGTGGGACCTGCCCGCGGTCACTCGTGGGGTGGCCGTGCCCCTGGCCGGGCAGTACTGGCCGGGACCTCGAGAGGGAGCCCTCTGCCCGCACTCGGCATCCCGGCCAGCGAGCCCCGGGTCACCCCGGGAACACCCTCGGAGCAGCCCCGGGGGCGGCAGAGGGGACGTGTGGACCCAGGAGAGCGGGGATCACCCCCACCCGCGCCAAGGACACGGGTGGCTCCTGGCTGGGGTCCGGGGGGGCTGCAGCCCTGTGACAGCCCCTGCCACCCCCATGGGCACTTTGTCCCTTCTGCAGCCGCTGTGACGGGTTCAATCCTGCCTCTCGAGCTCTGCACCTCTTTCTGTAGCACCATGGTGACCACTGGACCACTCTGTGGCCAGAACTCTAATAACGGCTTTCACACTCCCAGCGTGATTTCCACCACTAATTAAGCTTGATCTTAATTTATAAGATAAACCAGAGGCAGGATACGCTGCCAGCGTCCCCCTGTCCCTGGCTCTGCCGCCCTCCGGGCAGCAGCTGGATCACACCGTCCTCGAGCCTCGACCTGCACGGATCCCATCCCAAATCCACCGGTGCTTTTCCATAATCGCCTTCCCGGGGCTGGCTCGCTCCGCCACGCTGCGCGCAGCTGTGCAAACAGCTTTGTCCCGAGTCCCAGCGGCTTTGAGCTGGCTTGGACCCAGTGCCGGCCAGCCAGGGTTTGAACTGGACCCAGTGCCAATGTCAGAGGATATGGTCTGTCCCCTGAAGGTGTGTGGTGGGACAGTGGGGACCCCCAAGAGGGGTGGCAGCAGGTTGAGGCAGGTTGGAGCTTCCCTGTGCCTGCTGCTGAGGCCAGACTTTGTCCTGGCACCCAGGGCTCCCACTCGGGCATGTGTCATCCTCTTGCTGCGGTGCAGTTCCTTGAGGTGCTGGCCTTGTCCCCTGCCTGGGGACATGGGGTCTGGCTGTGCCAGCTGCATAGAATCATAGAATCACAGAATCATTTTGGTTGGAAGAGACCCTCAAGATCATAAAGTCCAACCATTAACCCAACCCTGGCACTGACCCATGTTGCTGAGAACCTCATCTCCGTGTCTATTCAACCCCTCCAGGGATGGTGACTCCACCACTGCCCTGGGCAGCCCGTTTCAATGCCCAACAGCCCTTTCCGGGAAGAATTTATTCGTAATATCCAATATAATATGGGGAGCATCGGCCTGTGCTCCTGGGACCCTGGAGGTGGGGCTGGGCCAGCTCAGTGCAACCACTTTGTTTGGATGTCCTCCCTCAAGAAGGAAGCTGGGGGGACATGTGTCCCCGAGACAGGGGTTTGGCTGGTCACCCCAAGCTCTGGCATGACCTCGCCTGTTCTTCTTCACCAAGCAGATGGTGCACGGGTGGAAGGGCAGCTTAGGTGGGTCCTTCATCCTTGAATCTGCCACTAAGCTGGGACAGGTGCCATCTCTCTCCCTACCCCAGGTCCTCCTTGTGATGGAGGGAGGATGCCAGTGCCAGGGAATGTCCTGAGGGCACCCCAAGACACACACAGCTCTGGGAAGGGACCCCTCTGAGCTCCTTGCTCTGCATCCCGAGCACGGGGGAGCAAGGACAGTCATCCTGGGGGCACCTGGGCCCCACAAGGTGCTGGACTTGCCCTACTGAAATTCGGTGCTCTGGGGCTACAAACAGGGCAGGGCAAGTAAACCCTGTGGAGTGCAGCCAGGTGGGACTTATGGGGGGGCAGAGGCAGGAGGGAGCTTGTCCGTGAGGCTGAGGACACGCGGGATGGATGGGGTGGCTGCTGGGGTTTTGCACATCAGCGCTGCCGCGGGCTGGGGCGGCTCAGCGCTTTGCATGCTTGGAGGACACAGCATTTTCCCTTCCCAGCATCCAAACGTGGCCGGAGTCCATCAGCCCCTGAACTGTACAGTTCCTTCCCTAAAGCCCAGCCCTGTGGTGTCCAAGCACAAGTGGATTTTGCCCCCAGCACACATCACTCAGCACCATGACCCCCCCGGATCGCTGGGCTCCTGCCTGACTTCTCAGTTTGTAAATCCAAGTGTTGCTGTGATTGATGGTGGCCAGGGCTGCTGTCACTAAACCATCCACGCTGGCCCCTCACGCCCACATGGCTCATGACCAGGTAGCCAGAAAAGGCTGCAATATAAATCAGTGCAGCACAGCGCTGGCTGGGGATCAGTCTGATGGAACGGACGATGAGAGCAGCTCACAGAGCTGATTCATGGCTGGGACGGGTTGTCCTCCCACCAGCGAACCATGCTGCCTGTGCCACATGCAACCTCTGGGGACCTGACGTGTCCTCTGGTTGTAACCTGTCACCCTGTGGGGCCCTGACCATGGCTGTTCCCCAGGGCCAGGTCACAGCAAGATGTCCCCACCATGCTGAGAACATCCCCAGGCCATGGTGCTCCCACATCAGCTCCAGCCTCTGTACAAGTGTCACCTGCACCTCATCCCTCCTGCATCCCTAACGTATGGTGCTCCCACCCCTCCTGCATCCCTAGTGCCCAGTGCTCCATTCCCCTGCATCCCCAGTCCTGGGTGCTCTCGTTCATCCTGCACACCCAATGTCTGGTGCTCCCATTCTTCCTGCACCCCCAGTGCTTCATCCTTCTACTCATCCTGTACCCCAAATATCTGGTGTTCCCATCCCTCCCACACCCCTAGTGTCCACTGCTCCATTCCCCTGCACCCCCAGTGTACGGGCTCCATCCTCCTGCACACTCAATGTATAGTTCTCCAGCCTTCCCTGTACCCCTGGTGCATGGGGCTCCCACTCCTCCTGTACCCTAAATGTCTGGTGCCCCCTACCCCACTGCACACCCAGGGGACAGCAGTCCCACTTCAGTACATCATGGGGACATGGTGCTCCCACACTGGTGACATTCCCATTTCTCACTGTCCCTATCCCAGATGCCAGCAACTCCCTCTTCACCTGAGCACCCGCTGCCCTGCTCAACCTCCCCCTCACCACCGAGCAGCCCCACACAGCCCACGTCCACATCCCCAGCCCACGGGCCTCCTCCCATGTCTGCCCCAGCTGCACTTTCCCCCTTGCTCCCTCCTGTTATTCCCGTTGCCATCTGCTCTCTTCCCTCGTCCAGGGACTTCCACTTCCCACCCCAGCCACGTCCAACACCCCCCGAGAGCCTCAGCTCAGCTCCCACCCACAGCCTGCTCTGTCACACCCCGCCATGTCCCATAGCCACGTCCCCTTCCTCGCAGCCCTTCCTGCAGCCAGGCACCCCGCGCCACCCCGCGCCACCCTGCGTCACCCTGCGTCACCTCCTTGCTTCCACGCCCGCTGGCAGAGCCACCTCATTGTCACCATCTCAGCCGTGTGACTCGGTGTCCCTCATGTGACAGCACCCTCGTGACTCGATGTCCCCAGTGGGACAGCACCCTCATCACTCAACATCCCTCATGGGACAGCACCCTCGTGACTCTTTGTCCCTCCCCAGGCACACCCCAGGAGCTCCCCATTCCCACCCCTTGCTGACCATGTCCCTGCCACTCCGTGTAAATCCTGAAGCGTGTCAATGGGGCTCCAGGTAGGGCTGGAGACCACAGCCCCATGGCAGGGTGCAAATCCCACCCAACCACCTCCCCTGGCACCAGCCTGGCTGCCCAGACACCACCCGTGGGACTCGGCCCAGCTCCAAGGTCTCGTCCCTGAGACTGCCCCGTTTGCCCATGTGTGTCAGGAGGTGACTGCCACCTCCTGGGAAGCCTTGGGGACAGGCTGGCTGAGATCCAGGGGGTAGAAGCTGGAGTCAATAAAATTCAGCTCAGTAATAAGGCGCAAATTTTCGTTGGAGCAGGAATTAATGAGTGGATTAGTGGCCATAAATAAACAAAGGATTTCTTGTGCCTCATAAGAGATGACTCAGTGCTTTCGGTGAGGCTGGGTGTAGCCCAAGCAGACAGCGCAGTGAGCCCTGGGTAGTCTGGACTTTACCTGTTGAGGACCATCTTGGTGATCCTAAAGCACTTCTGGGCATTTGGTGAGGTCAAGCCATCTGAACTCTGTCTACACTGGGACACTGGTATCATTTGGGTATCTGAATCTTAAAAAGCAATTTTTAACTCCCTCCACCAGCACTCAGCTCTACATATATCCAGGGAGGAGGACAGGCTTTTGCGCCGATTGTCCCTATTTATTTTATCCTCAGGCTCATGCATTATCTCCTGAAGGCCAGGCCTTCCTTTGGCAGGGGCATCTGTGAACGCCAGTTCTGCTGTGAGCCCAGCAGCTCAGCTTAGGCAGGAGGGAGGGAGGATCCCTCAGCTGCTTCACCCCCTGCCCATCCTGTGCAAATGGGGATTGTGGGGTTCTCTTGGCGAGTGGAGCCAACTATGTGAAATCATTATTTTTTTCTTAAATTGAGCTGAACCTGAGCTGAGCTTTGACAACTCCAACTGGAACCAAATCACCAGACATGGCCTGTATAACACATTCAGGGAAAGCATGCACAGAAGATGAAGTGGCTTTGAGTCTGGGTTGACCAGCAGAGAGCAATGGACCGAGGAGGTGACAACGGTTTGAGTGATGGTGACCGCGGACTGAGAGTTCATCTGTCCTAGAGCGTGATGACGTGTGCTCTTGTGGTTGAAACAACATCAACCAAGTGCTCCTGGCTGTCGAGTGTTGCCCTCCCTTTGCCGGAGGATGTCAGCTTTGGAGGGTTTTGCTGGAGGATTGCATCTTTGGATTTCCTGGCTTGAGCTGCTTGTCTGAATGCTCTCCAGCCCATGTCGATCCAAATGACCTGGTTAGGCAGTCCGGTGGTGGGTCTATCCTAACTCACAGTTGCAGCTGGAAGAGGATGTGCAATTAATGTCTTGGAAAAGAAAGGAGGGAGAGCAGCAAAGCGAAGACTACGGGCTGAGAAACGCTACGTAATAACTCCCGGGAAACACGTGTGAGGGAGGATCCCGCCTGGTCCTTCAGAAACAGCTTTAAGGGAGTAAGTTCACAGAGAGGCTAGGAATCTGGCAAAATGGAAATCTCTGCAATTATCTCAAGAACAAGGAGGAGGAGCCCAGACAGCGGAAACAGCATTAAATCATTAGAGACAGGGTAACGTGAGTGCATGGGCAGACGCAGCACGACCTGCTGGAGGTGGCTGATGCATTCCCAAGGGTCCACAGGCAAGGGGAAGGTGGTCCCTGGTGGTCCCAGTGTTCTTGGGGAGGTGTGACTGTGGCTGGGTCTGGGATGGCTGGTTGGTTACGTTCCTTTCCATCTGATGTCCTCCGGCAGGGTGAGAGCTCAGCCTAGGCTGGGCTGGAGGTCTGGGTAAAGGGTGTTTGGATAAACCCCGTATTTTCAAAAGCCTGATGATGGGCTTTTGTCTTATGGCACTTGGAATACTGGCTGAAGGAATCTTGTCTGTGGATTATCTTTGAGAACAAGTAAACCAGGAGCTCACATGGGTTCAAAGGGTGGGTTCAGCTCAAGTTCATGGAAGAAAAATCCACCAGGGATTATCACATAAAAAGACTCAGCTCTGGCTCAGGAGGTCCATGAACTGCAAACTGCTGTAAGCTGAGAAGGTATTTGAGGATGTGTCACCCCGTGTGGGTCCTGGGCTTCTGCCGGTGGTGAGGTACAGGGTGCACGGTGCCCTGGGGCACTGCACCCGCCTTTCAGCACAGGGCAAGGCAGCGAACCTCCTTCTGCAGCAAGTGAAGAGGTGGGTGGAAAAGGCACACGTCTGATCATTGGCTGCAGGAAGGTGTCCGATATCATTTCACACTGGTCAGCAGGGAGCGTGAATCACCTGGGACTGCTATAACCTGTGTGCAGATGCAGTTGCCCAGGAGCAATCCTCAGCACCCCCAAATGAAGACCATGCTGGTCTCATTTGCAGACTCCACAACCCTGCGAGGAGCCTTGAAGGACCAATTCAGAGTTCAAAATTATCCTGAGACATCAAATAAATTATCTTATTAAAAAGTACTCCACAACCCACCTCATTAAGGGACATACTGTTAAGGAATATACTGCCTTAAGTTATTGAATTATTTGGTATAGATTAACAATGCTCTAAAAGGAAACTCTCAGGCAAGAAGATGCAGCCAGGCTGACCAGGCTGGAAAGGAGCAGGGCTGGAGTGGTGCTGTGGGGGCTGGAGGGCAGGGTCAGGAGGGACCTGGTCTGATCGGCCTGAGCAAGGGAACGACAATTGCTCTGCTGGTAGGACTAGGATCTGGGGATCGAGATGACAGTGGTGAAGTACCAGTGCTGGGGGAGACTTCTGTGCCACAAGCCCTAGGAGAGTCTCTCCAGCTCCATCCCATCCCTGCTTTTGAGGGCTGGTGTCTTGCAGCCCGCTTGACATCACAGAATCGTAGAATCATAGAACAGTTTTGGTTGGAAGGACCTTCCCAGCTCCCCCAGTGCCCCCCCTGCCATGACAGGGACATCTTCACCAGCTCAGGTTGCTCAGAGCCCCGTCCAGCCTGGCCTGGGATGTCTCCAGGGATGGTTCATCCACCACCTCTCTGGGAACCTGGGCCAGGCTCTCACCACCCTCAGGGCCAACAATTTCTTCCTCGTGTCCAGCCTGAATCTCCCTCCTTTAGTTTACAACCATCACCCCTTGTCCTACCATAACAGGTCCTGTCCTGCCACAAGGCTGAGTCAGGGAGGTCATCCCTTGGTGACATAGCCAGCTGAGCTTCGCCAGGTCTGGTCTTCAACTAGTGGTTGGTACAGTGGGCCTTGGAGGAGGGTGTCTGGTCTGGGGTTCACCACAGGCTGTCTGGGATGGATGACCGAGCTCAACGTGCCTCGTCTCTGAGATGGAAATGATGGCAGAGCTGAGTGGAAGAGACCACCGGAGGTTCCTAGTCCAACCTCTACTATTGCCAACACCAGAGACCAGCCTGACACCTGGTGCTGTGCTGGGGCTTGGTGGGCTGTGGGCAGCACGCCCTAATGCAGGGACACCGATGTGGTGGGGTCCCAGCTCCTGGCTGGGATGGGAGGATGGACAGTGGCCTCAAGTTGCACCAGGGGAGGTTTAGATTGGATGTTAGGAAAAAATTCTTCCCCAAAGGGTTGTCAGGCATTGGAACAGGCTGCCCAGGGCAGTGGTGGAGTCACCATCCCTGGAGGGGTTGGACAGACAGAGATGAGGTTCTCAGGGACAAGTGTTAGTGCTAGAGTTAGGATAGGTAATGGATGGACTTGATGATCCTGAGGGTCTCTTCCAAGTGAGATCATTCTATGATTCTATGACAAGGGCTCTGCAGCTTCTACTTTGGACCTCTCTCCTACAGTCCCCATGGGCTGCAGAGGAGCCTGGTCCCTTCCTGGGCTGTGGGTCAGCAGATGAACCCAGCGTTGGGACTGTGAGGGGGTGCCTGAGCCTGCCCCGAGGTGGGGCGGTGGCTGGGCTCTGTGTGCTTGTTTGAAACTTGTTGGACACCTGTGCTTCAGCACCGGGTGGATGGAGCTCAGTGCTCCACCTCTGGACACCCCGCACATGCTGGCTGCTCACCACCGGTTCACAAACTGTTGGCCATGCGTGAGGGTCCGTGCTGTGACCCCCCCCACTCCCCTGCCGGGCACAGGGATCCACACACAGCCCCGGATGCTCGCGAGCTGTGTGCAGCACAGATGCTCCGGGTGATGCCAGATCTTCTATGTTTCTTGGCCCCTGGTTCCTCGGCCATCTCACCAGGTACGTAACTATCCCAGCTATTTCCTGCTGTACTGCAAAAAAGAAAAAAGAAGAAAAGAAGAAAAAAAGATAAATTAAATATTACAACCCTTCCCCCTGTTTGAGATAAATACAGACTGCAGCATTGCAGACGGATTGCGTCTGGCGGCAGCACAGCCAGCACCCCCGTGCCCGGCTTGTTCCCTTTGGCACAGGGAGCAGAAGGGGCTGCCATGGCTATGGCCCCGGCCCAGCTCCTGTCACAGCTGGAGTGATTTATGGGCTGCTTTCCTCCTCCTGACAAGCACATCCTGGGATGATGCTTCTGCACCCAGCGGAGAGAGGGGAGCTTGCGGCCACCTGGGGCCCATGGAACTGCCCCATCCCCTTGCAGGGGCTTGTGGGCAGAGAGGGGCAATGTCCCACCAACCCAGGGAACCTGGGAGTCAGGGGCGAAGAGAGAACGCCCTCCCCAATGTCTCGTGGACTAGTTTATGTTTTCTGTTCTGTGAAGAGAGTGCCGAGGGTCCGATGTCCCAGGATTATCACAGAATAGTTTGTGTTGAAGGCACCTTCCCAGCTCCCCCAGTGCCCCCCCTGCCATGACAGGGACATCTTCAGCAGCTCAGGTTGCTCAGAGCCCCGTCCAGCCTGGCCTGGGATGTCTCCAGGGATGGTTCAGCCACCACCTCTCTGGGAACCTGGGCCAGGCTCTCACCACCCTCAGGGACAACAATTTCTTCCTCATGTCTGGCCTGAATCTCCCTTCTTTAGTTTAAACCATCACCCCTTGTCCTATCACAACGTGCCCTGCTGAAAATCTGTCCTTATCTTTCTTATTGGCCCCTTTTAAGTCCGGAAAGGCCACAATAAGGTTTTGCCGTAACTTTCTCTTCTTCAGCCTGTACACCCCCAACTTTCTCAGCTTGTCCTCACAGAAGAGGTGTTCCACCCCATAATACCAAATTTTCAGCCCCCTTGCTGCCCTGTTCTCAGGAACAATTTCTTCCCCAAAGGGCTGTGGGGCATTGGAACAGGCTGCCCAGGGCAGTGCTGGAGTCACCACCCCTGGAGGGGTTGGACAGATGGAGATGAGGTTCTCAGGACATGGGGCAGTGCCAGGGGTGGGTTATGGTTGGACTCAATGATCTTGAGGGTCTCTTCCAACTAAAATGATCCTATGATTCTGTGATAAGCAACCCTGGGTGCCACCGGCCCCATCTGACTGAGGGCACAACCCCTGCCCTGTCTCCTGCTCTGTGGGTCAGTGACCGGTGCTCAGGTCCATGTCCCTGTGGTAGGTCTTTCATTATTCTGTCTGCTGTTTCCCCAGCCGAAAGCAAGTAAGCCATTTTTCGAATTCCAGCTTCACTGTAATTGTTCTGTTATCTCTCCGCCAGGGTCTGGTTTCACTCATGCTTTGGGTTGCTGCTTGTCATGAATGGACGTCTCCCTGAGCATGTGCTGTTCCAAAGCTTTCCCCATCTCTGCCCTTTCCCACTTCCCGCGCTGCCCTCGCAGATCCCTGCGCTCCCTGAAGCCCCAAGCCCAAAGCCCTGGCAATGCAGGCAGGGCAGAGGCTCCCGGGAAGCACGGCACCTGCAGACATGGACCTACTACCAGCCACCCGTCCCCTCAGCAGGACACGGTCCTGTTTTGGCCAGCAGACTGGCTGGGGTGATGTAGCAGGACCATGAGGATGAGGAGCAGCAGGGAAGGGGTGCTGGGGGCTGCACCGTTCCCTGCCCCGCGTGGTCTGGTACGCTCGGCTTGCCGGGGTGCAGCAGGAGGGTCAGAGGTGACGGGTGGTGGTTGCAACACAAGGAATCATCCCAGTGCTTCCTGATGGAAATTTTTTCCCCCCGAGGGTGATCAAACATAGGCTCAGATGTTCAGGACTTGACTGGACATGACCCCAGCCAACCTGATCACATTGGACCTGCTGTGCTGGGGGAGCAGGGCTGGACCAGACGAGCCCCCTCCAACCTCAGTTCCTCTGTAATTTTCTGATAGCGCACAGGGATGATGCTCGCCCAGCACAGTGGCAGTCATGCCTGAGGGGCTGAAGGCACTGAGGTGGCATCAACTGGTGGCTGTCAAAGAAGGGATAAACTGCAAAGGAGGTTTGCTGAAAAGTGGTGAAGAAGATGCAGGATGGGGGATGCTCCCTGAGTGTGCCCCGGGACCCTGACCTTGTTACTGAGCCCTGGGCTGTTCGTTACAGTCTCTGTTTAAAGCCGATTTTCAGCACGCTTGTCTGGGGTGTGACCCTCCTCCTGCCTCCAGCATCCAACCTGGTGCCAGAATGGTCCCAATCACTCCGCTGATGAGCTGCTTGTCCTCCCCCAGGTACCAGAGCAGGCTGCGACGGGCTGCTCCTGGAGACGGTGCCCGGGAGCACAAAGCTGCACTCTGAGGATGATCCTGCTCCTTCATCACCGCGCAAACTTGTCCTTCCTCACTGCCCTCTCCAGGTTTCAGGAGCATTTTCCAGAGTTCAGTTGCCCAGACCCTTCAGACAAGGTACCCCATGGACCACCTGTGTGGCCTCGGGGATCAAGAGCTTTACTTTGCTTCTCTCTCTGGGCAACAGCAGACCAGGCTCCCTGGTGTCCCCAGGGCTCAGGAACAGACCCTGCACCCCCTCCTAGGGCAGCTGGTGACCATGTCAACCAGGACACAGCCCTGTGCCCCCGGCAGTTCCCAGGCATTGTTCCATGTGCTGGACCAGAGCTGGTGTGGCACTGCTCAGGACGCTGAGATGCGTGTGGGTGCTAATCTTTGGGGACATCAGACCGGGCACCTAACCAAAATCCAGCTCTAATTGGCCTCATCCCGTAATTCTTCCTGACAAAATCGTTAAGTTTCTCAGGCAAGAGATGTTCTTTGCAAACGGTCTGTGCCAGACGCTTTTGCTTTTTTTATCTGTGGTATTTAAGGATCTTTTCCTAATACTCAGTCATTATTTTATGAGGCACAGACCAGTTCTCCCTGCCCTTTTGAAGCTTAGTGTCACACTCATGTTCGTTTATTGTCTCAGGGCTTCCCTAGCTCTACATGAGGGTTGTTTGTTTTGTTTTTGTTTGTGTTTTTTTTTAAAATTGTTTTAAATAAACATTCTTGATTTGTAAAGGGCTGGGCCCTGTGAGACAGGGCAGGGAGCGGGACCAGCTCCAGCCCTCCCAAGCCTGCCGAGGCTGCGTGTATTGCAGCAGAACTGAGGTCAAAGCTGGAAAAACTTGCAAGACCACATTACAGAGAAGGTCCCCGGCCAGCGGGAGCCTGGCTTGCAGTCTGGCTTGTCCGGGGGATGGTGGCATATGGAAAACATGAGCTGCGGGTGGCTGCAATCGGTGTGCGTGGGCTGGCAGCGCCCACAGTCTTTCCCCTCTCTGTCCTTGCCCACCGCTGGAAATCACAAGGCAGAGATGCTGCTGGTGGGCTGGTGTTCTCTGTCTCCTCACCTGGGAGTTTTACAACTCCATTCTGTTCCTCATCTCCCTGACGTTGGCTTTTAGTGGCTTCAATCTGCCCTTTGGAGCAGCTCATGCTGTGTTTTCCCAGCCTGGGTGCCCGGTGAGGCTGTTCTAAGTTGTGTCAGCATCTGGATGAGCTGTTAATGCCAGTGCTGCCAACACCTTCCCTTCCCAGGGCCCTTCTCCCAGCAGCGTTCACTCCTCATCCCCACATATATCCATTTCGTACCAGTCTCAGCGCTGCTGTTCCTGATCCCGGGAAAGGGAGGGTGTAGCTTTGGGGAATGGCACCCCAGGAGGGTGCAGCCCTCGTGTCTTTGGGAACAGCACCCCAGGAAGGGGTGCAAAGGCTCGAATCTCTTGGAAGCAGAGCAAAAGAGAGCGTCTGGGTGGGATGTGGTGCCATGTGAAACCAGCTGGGCTTTGGGGTGAATCTCTGCTGTCTGTGGGGTGTCTGGACATTAGTGCTGTATATGCCCTGGTTTTCCTCGTGATGTCTCTGTGTTTCGCCCAGTGGCTGCAGCATTGGGGAGAATCTGGACTGGGGTGGGTGCTGTTTGGCCAATGATGTCCCAAGTGCTACCTTGCTTGGCCTTTGCTGGAGCCAGGAAGGGTGTGGTGGGGCAGAGAGGGAAGGAGTGGGGCTGGGAGGATGCCAATGGAGGGTGCAGACGGTGTGCAAGGTGTGGACCCGACACAAGCATCCCGATGTGGCAGCCCCACAGCGTGTGCCAGCTCTCTTGTGCCACCAACGCTGAGGAGGGAAACAGCTCTGGGGAAAGGGGAGATGGCATCCCTTGCTGATGCACATCCATCACTCCCAGCCTGGGGACTGTGCCAGAGGGAAAGAAAACCCAAGCGTCTGCATCCATGGCAGGTGCTCCTGCGGCTCGGGATGACCTTTCCCAGTGGGCTCAGTCCCAGAGATTCAGTCAGTCCATAAATCTCCCTTCCTCTGTGGTGCGGATGGCGGAGAGGCAGCCCTGACTCAAGGCTGGGAGTGTCCAGCTGCGGACGCTATCTCAGCAGAGGAGCCGTGTGTGGGGATGCCAGCATTTCCAGGCGAGAGACAATCGTGCTTTATTTCCCTGCCACATAGGAAAAATAAAAAACATTCCTCGGGTTTGTTTGTAGGCTGCTTTGTGGAATAAATCTCAGACTGTTGTTGTCTCCCTGGGCTCCCCAGTCCCGCAGAACTGCCTGTTCTCACTCCATGAGTCACCGACGCCTGCGCTGCCGCTGACGGCACCTCCAAAACCCCGCGCGGTGGTCCAGGGACTGCTCTGTGCTGGATGTGCTGTGGACACCCAGACCTGATGTGCTCCATGCCCTTGGGGAGCTCAGGCGGGCACGTGTGTCTATTGGGATTGATGAGCCCCCTGGGCATTTCTGTCATCTACCAGCAGCAATCGGGACAGCCTCTGACACCTTGTCTTGGGCCTCCATCCCAGGGTCTGACAGCACGACATGCTGCGGATCTTTAAGGTGAAGGGTCTGTCCCATGGGACAAGGGTTTCCCTGGAGAAGACCAACCTTGTGCTGGAGCCAATGGCCTTTCCTGTCCCCTCTGCCTGTGTGGGCAGGAGATCCAAGGAGTGCTATGGTCCTTCCACCTGTGGGGATATCTCTCAGCAGTGCCCATTTCGCTGTGGTGAGATCTGGCCCTCTCCCACCTGGTGCATAAAGCTCAGCATGATGTAGACCTTCATGCTGGAGACGTGGCTCCAATGGGGAGGAGGTGACCGTACTCCTGTCCTAGCTAATCTCCATGGAAGCATCTGGATGCCACAGGAGGTGTGTTGAGAGGGAATTGTCCGTGCAACGTGCTTGAATCCAGATTCACACCATTGCTGACGAACCAGTCGCGTGTGCTGTTGGACAACGTGACAGTGGGAGACAGCAGGCATGAGCAACTCCTGGAGCAGCCGTTCTTGGTGTGACCAACAAGTAAACATTAACCACATCATGTCCAATGCCTAGCAAAGTGTGCCCAGTACCCAACCACACGTGGAGACCTCATAAACTCGGCATCTAACCCTCGCCAGCTTTCCTCCTGCAAATGGTCCCACCACTTGGGAGATCAAGTAGGTCCTGGGAGATCAAGGAGGCCCTGGGAGCTTGGTGTGGACCATGTGTGTGAGTGGGGACAGCCTGGTGGGCACAGGACCCTGGGTCAGCTGCTGCAGGATGGTTCCGACTGTGAGTGACCTGTGCTGATGGGCTGAGCCCCTTGGCACAGGGTTGGGGCACCTGAGTGTCAGCGAATGTCCTGTGAGGTGGGATGTGACAGAGGAGTCTCCAGGAGGTCGGTGTGTGGACACAGCTGGGTGTCTGACTCAGCCGCAGCATCGCTACACATGTCCCAAAATCAGCCAGTTTTAGAAACACGAAATCTCCTCATGCTATTGCCCAACACATGACACAAATATAGTGGCAGCAGTCCGTCTAGTGAAAGTATCGCCAGAAATAGTGCGAGTTACGGCAAAAAAAAACGGCTTTTAGGAGCAAAGGTGGCTGGGAGATACTTGCTCCCTGGGGCTGCCAAAAACCTGGCAAAGGACTAGTCCAAGCTCAGGGTGTTTGCAGAGCTCTTCTTGGTGAATAATAGTAATAAAAACGCCCAAAGGTAAAGTATTTAACTGCCTCACAGGGAGGGAAAAATGGGCTGAGGAATGAATGAAGTGCTGTTGCCAGGAGGGGTTGTTCAGCCCTGGAACAGCTGATAAAAAGCCTTGATGAGCATCGTGACCCCGGGAGCAGAGCAGCTGCCGGGGGATGCGCTGACTCAACCCAGGGGCAGGAGAGGACCAGACACAGTCACCGATGGCTCTGGCACCCGCCTGCCGCCCCAGAGACCCCCCAGCTTCTTTAATTAGAGGGTCGTTTAGGGGAAACGTGGTTGCAGCTTACAGGAAAGTTTGTGGAGGGAAGGAGCTCCTTCCCTGGAAATGCCCGGTAGAGGCGCAGCGGATGTCTTGTGCAGCCAGTGATGTAACTTCTCAAGAGTTTCTAAAAACCCTAGATAAGAGCCGGTCATTGCGGAAAGCTCTGGACACTGTCAGGGTGAGGAGAGAGCGGGCTCCGCTCCGCTAACGAGAGGCTGATTGCTGGGCTCGGGCGCAGGGGATCTGTAGGCACCGGAGAGCAGCGTGGCTGCCTTGGACATCAATGAACAGAGTGTTTATTTGGACATCCGAAAGGTCAAATTTGCTAAAATGTGAAACAATCGCTGGCATGACTGGCTGGGACTGTAAATTTAGAGTGGGAGGTGTTAGCAAAAACTGGGACTCGTTCAAGGACATCCCAACAGTGCCCCAAAAGCCATGATTTCATAGACCAAAATAATTCTCCCAGGGAAGAGGCTGTCCGAGGCGGTTTGGACGTGTAAGCGTGGTGGCCTGCAGCCGGAGGGGGAGGACCGCTCTGCCCCGAGCAATGCAGCAGGTGGGAACCAGGCGGGAGCCTGGCCGGCATCTGGGATAGGGAGAAGAAAGCTGGATGAAGGCCGAAGTATTTACTTCATTTCATTGCTTCAAAGAGGGCAGTGTGTCTTCCCCTCTTCCTCATCGTCTTTCTTCCGCTTCGACCATGTATTTTGGAGGGGTGGCTCACACTGAGCAGCCAGAGTGAGAGGATGGTGGTGTGGAACAGAGTGGCTGTTGGATGAGAAAAGTGACCTTGGTGGCATCTCCTGGGACCGTGGGGCAATTGCAGCTGGTGAAGACCTCAGGAAAGGTCTGTGCTTAGACCCTGCAGAGCCAGCAGCAGACGGCTGCTCCGTCTCACCAGAGAGGGGTGATCGGACAAGCAGAGCTGTGGCTTAAGCTCTTGTCCACCTCGGGAAGGGCTCTGGCAGGCTGGCTGTGGACAGGCACAGGGGCTGTCACTCCCATCAGTTGTTACTGAGCACCAAAATGGTGCAATTCAGTTTCTCAAGATCCCTGAAAATCAGGCACAGCTCTACTGCAGCCAAGGAGAAGGTTGTACAGCAATGAAATAGCCAGGGCTAGCATTTCAAGCAGAGTCCGTCTCGTCCACGGGGTGCTCCCATCTGTCCTGCCACCTCTTGTGCAGAGCAGGCAGGAGAAATCTCCTCCTGCATGGAGAAGGCTTCTTGCCAAGAGCCTAGGACGTGTCAAAAACCAAGGTCCAAGCCATGGGCTGGAGAAGCTGGAGCACTGCAGGGAGGATGGGGAAAAGGGAGAGTAAAGAACTGCTGGTCAAAGTCTGCAGGTGGCAGAATGGGAAGCTAAACAAATCAACAAGCTGTTGCTGGCTAATGACAGTTAGAAACCATTGAAAATATACATTTAGGACAGTCAAACCAAGCCAACCCCAAGTCCCAGCTCTGCACAAAGCAAACAGAGTCAAGTTGTAACAAGCAAAACCATAAGTATTCAATAGATGACTCCAGGCTGTGTTCGGGTCAAAGCACAGAGACACGTTCAGTTATGGGGGGGGGGTTGAGATTAACATCTGTGATGGCTGGAGGCTGTGCAGTCCCAGACCAACCCTTGAGCTGGGAATGAGCTGCTGGAAGAGTCCTTGAAATGCTGATGTTGACATTGAACAAGCCTTGGAAAGACAGGACAATATCGAGGGCTTGGAGACCTGCCAGGATCCAGGGCTTGATGGCCCGGGGAGAGTGACGTGCAACCAGACGTGGTGTCCACTCGTCACGGACCCCCGGTCCCACGGGCTGGGAAATGAGCTGCGGGATGTGTGTCTTGGTTTATCCTGCTCACTCAGAGAAGCCTGGGAGGTGACGTGATCATTTTTATAGGTACGCGCACATAAAGATGTTTCCTGATGGGGAAGGCTTTCGGGAGCGTTGACAAATGTGCGCTACGGTCCACTGGCTGGAAACATAATTTACACAAATTCAGCCTTGAAACAAGTTGCAGTTTCCCACTCCTCAAGGTTCACTGAGGACTGGAGGAGATTTTTGGATGCTGGGAGGATTCACCGTTGCTTGGAGCTGGGACAGAGCAGTTTTAATGGGTGCAAATGGGCTTTACCCTTTGGTGGGGCTATCCAGCTGTGCAAAGGGTCAGAGTACTTGCAGGAGAGGGGGTCTGGACCCAGATCCTGCACCAAAGAGCTTGTCAGGCCACAGACCACCCACAGAGGACCATGGAACCAGAATAGTGGTGGACGTTGGAAATTATATAGAAGACAGACAAGGCAGCGCAGAGAAGTGGAGGATGCTATGGGACCGAGATATAAGCCATTGAACATGACAATACAGACCAGCAGCAGACAGTGCTGGGGACAAGGATGCAGGTGGTGGTGCTGACACCTCCCGTGTGTCTGCAAAAGGATCTCGCTTAGTCTGAGAACCCGTCTGCCATCTGCCTGTCGTCACCCAGCAGCGGTGCCCAGCAGATGTCACCAGCAGGGTCAGGCACTGGCTGTGGCTCTTTTCCCAGAGCACCCACCCAGAGGCTCAGATGCTACTGTGTTAGCCACCTGCCTGGGGACATCCTTATTATTCCACCCCTGCTCACTCTCTCCTTCATCCTACACCGTCACCTTAAAAAGCAAAGGAGGAATTGCTGATTCTGTGCATTGCAGTGGTTGGGGCACAATTTACCTCCACTCTGTGCGTGCCCCTTCCTCCAGGAGCTCTGGGGAAGAAGGCTCTGGCCTGTCCCTAAAGAGCCTGTTCCAGTGCCAGAATAATACTGGCCATTTTGCCGGGTGCCATTTGCACAGCTTGTGCTTTGGCCAGTCCCAAGAGCCGCCCGGTGCTTTATTTCTGTGGCAGTCATTAAATGGGCTGGAGGGAGCCACAAAAATAGATGCTGAGAGAAGAAGCAGATGAGAAACCCCATCCCGAATGGGAGGGGACGGGGTCAGAGCACCTGGGTCCCATTGGGCACTGTTGCAGGAAGCTCACAGCAATGGATCGCTGCCTGCACCAAATCGCCCCAGCACTGTGGTGGTTGTGATCCATTCCCAGTCTTCCTCAGGGGTGGGACCAGAGCTGGTCCAGCTCCCAGCATCCCAGAAGCTCTGTTCTGAAGCTCTGCCCAGCTCCTGGGAAGATGTCCTGGCACCATAGGAAGGGCTGTGAGTGGGACTGTGACCCTGCAGATCTGCCTCCCTCCATCCAAATCAGGTGGTGGTCCCAGGGGACACGTGTTGGGGAAGTTCTCCTTTCCCCTGGAACTGACCAGGGTGACAAAAGGTCTCACGGGGAGCTGGGGTGGTGGTAGCACCCATGTCAACTCGCCTGTGTGGACGCAACCCCCACCGTGCCCCTGTCCCCAGCTGAGCAGGCTGTGCTACCCCTGATCTGCCTGGGGTGAGACTTGGAGTGGTCTTGGTGACCGCTCTCCCAAGATGTCCCCGTGCAGCTCATCGGGGCTCAGGCACCCAGCCCAGCCAGGGTGCTCTTGGCTCCATCCCCTTGTCCTCCCTTGGGGGCCAGCTCCACAGCTCCCATCCATCCCCTTCCAGCTCCAGGGAGAGGTGTCCACTCTCCACTCTATCTCACTGTCTGGGAATTTCTCCTGAGACTTTGCCTGTCCTTATTTGCACCTCTTTAGGCTCATTTATACCCTTGCATCGTCTCCTCTCCTCCTTGGTGCATCTCCTTCCCTCCACCAGCTGCTCCCTCTTGCTCCTGGACCTCTTTTGGTGGCCCTGTGGCCACTGCCCAGCGCTGGTGTGAATGGCCATCACCTCTCCCTGCTGACCCCCATCTCCAGGGTTGGTTTCTGAGCCCATAAATCTGCCTCCACCCCCAGCCCATTCCTCTCTGCCCTGCTGCAAACTGCCTGCCTGGTCTCCCACCCTACTAGCTTCTGCCTGGCCTGGCCCTGCTCGCAGCCCCTGATTTTGGGGCTACTTTTTGCTTTTCACCTCCTTCCGAGTGAAGGCTGGAGCCAGCTGGGTACCTGCACTCTCAGGCTGGGTGCAGCCTGCACATGTTTGCCTGTTTCTCATCCCTCCCTGCAGCTCTGGGGTAATGCAGCACATCTGGACTCCTTGTAACCAGCCCCCATCTTGATGTGCCACATCTGGATTCCTTGCATACAATCCCCGTCTAACAGGCTGCGTCTGGCTTCCCAGCATGTGATTCCTAGATAACAAGTCACTCCTGGATTTCCTACATGTGATTCTTGGATAATATGGCATATCTGGATTCCTTACATTCAATTCCTGGACAATATGGCACATATGCTCTCTGGCCAAAGCTGAGTCTGGAACAAGACTTTCTCTTTACAGTTTAAAGGATTTTTTTTTTTTTTTTTTTCTGGAGAAAATGAAGCTTTGACCTGAATTGCTGGCTGCCTCACAAAATCTCCCTTCTACCTCGGCTTTGGCTGCTCTTGGCTGGGAGCCTGGCTTGAAAACAAAGATCCTATCATCTCCCCCCACCCCCTGGGCTTTGGGATTGCTGGCGGTGGACACGCTGCCCCTCGCCAATCACTGCTTACAATAATATTTTTCTCTAGGATTGAGCTTGGAATAACTTTGTTTTGACATAATCTGAACTAATGTCTCCCCGGCAATGGCAGTAAACACTCGGCAATAAGTCGCAAGCACAGCCCTGAAGCTCTGCAGAAGGGGCTCTGGGATGCGAGGGTACGGGGTACAGCTATGGGGAAGGACCTGGGGGTGGCAGGGTGGGCCATGGCCCCAGAGCTCCACTTTGCACCCTTTTGCCTGCAGACACATCCCTCACTTGCTCCGCAGAGGGTGATGGAAAATGCAGCGTGGGGCCATGGCTAATCAGTTCCCCGGGCACGAGGAGTTATTGTGTCTGCGGCGGTGGCAGCTCCAATTTAAACACTGTCACTGCACTATTAATGGTCCTGGCGCTTGCTGACTCAACAGCTAAGCCTCGGACCTAGGAGCACTAATATTTGTGCAACCCAGAAAAAAACACGGAGCTTCAGTCTGTGCCTTGTGCTGGCCGTGCCCGGCCTTCTCCCAGTGCTGTCCCCATAAACTGCTGTGCTCTGGGTGCTTTGTGCTGGCACTGGCTGGTGCTGCCATTGCACATCACATCACGCCATGATTCCTCCCCATCTCTTCTGGGGGAGGACCCCAGAAGGTTTCACCCTAATAGGGTCAAACAGTACCCACCAAAACCACTGCAAGAAAACCTTACAGCCACACAGCATCCCCTGGAGACCAGCTGACTGCTGGACCGAGGCACCAGGGTGGGAGAAAGACAAGGGACATGGGCTGGGGCCTGTAGAGAGGGAGCAGATAGGGACAGGAGCACCTGGGAGGCCCCTGCAGAGAGGACACACAGGCAAGAGGCAGTGGGAACATGTCTGTAGGATCTTTCTCCTGTCCCTGTGTTAGCCAGCCCCTGAAGACACCTCAGTGCCTGAGGGGCACCGGCTGCCCAGCCGTGCATTGAGCAGTAGCTGGACCTGGACCTGGACCTGGACCTGGACCTGGACCTAGACCTGGACCTGGAGCTGGACCTGGGCCTGCTGTTAGCTCTGGGTCTGCACACAGGGCAGTGGAGAGCTGCCCATGCACCTCTGAGCTCTCCATGTGCCCCAGAGCCTCTGGCTCCTGGGGACCAGGGGATGTCCCACTAGTGCTTGTTCCTTCCTGGGTCTCTCCCACCACCGTGCTGATGCTATGGTCCTTTGAGCCTCCCATGGGATCTCTCATGTAGCACTGGTCCCAAACTGACTCTTTCTTAAGCCCATTTTGATTTGTTTTATGAACCAGCGAAGCCTGTTCAAAGGCTAAAGCCACTCAAAGCATCTGTTTCCCACCCTTGCTGGAGAACTCTGCTTCCCTTCCATCCCACCTGCACCTTCTTATCCCATCACACACTGAGACACTGCAGAGTAAAACTAGTCCTGACAGCAAACATCTTCCTGCCGGTTCACCTTCCTTTTTCAGCTCCCATTTTTCGAGTAATTAAGATGCTGACAGTGCTTTAAAATAGTGTCCTTAATGCAGCAGAGGTCTGTGTGTTGCAGGAGCAAACTGTGCCCATGCACAGCTTCTCTCCATGAAGGCAGCGTTGGCTATGGGCAGCGCAGACCTGTCTCTGTCACTGTGGTCAGAACATGGGGGCCAAGGGAATAATCCTCCCTCATCCCTATTTTTTGTGAGACAGACATCTCACTCTGAGCCTGATCCTCACAGCAGCGAACAGCAGTTCTGAGCTTCAGACCACTGCAATGACTTCAGATGGCAGGGCTAGGGACACCAGAGAGTAGCTGACACCAAGTAGACCCATCCCTGGCATTTGGGCTTTGTGGGGAAAGGCAGAGGTGCAGACGGGAGGTCCACCAGGACAGGGGGGGCTTCAGGCTGCCAAAGGCGGCTTTCCCAGAGATCTGCAGCCCCATTCCTGCTCCTTGCTGGGGACCACGGGGGTTTCCACAGCACAGGAACTGGAAGATCATGTCTGCCTGGGAACTCAGCACTGCAGTGCGGAGTTTGTAGACCAGTTTTGAGCATCTCCTGAGGGATGTGAACTGCTCCCAGCATCCTTCTCCAGTGGTCTCCTTGGGTACAGCTAGAGCTGCGGGTCTTCTGGTTATTCTGGAAGACCACAGGTTACCCTCGTGGTTTTTTTTGAATGGATGAAACTTTGTGCTTGATATTGGGGCAGGAAAAAGGAGCTGTGGAACAATACCTGGGAGACTTCCGAATGTCAATGGAGCGAGCCCTGGAAGACTGGAAAATGGATGGATGTGTCTGATGTGACTGGTGCCAAGGACAGCAAGAAAAGTCTGCCCTGGGCTGCGTGTTTCATGCAAAGAAGAGTTCTTTAGGGAGGATGTAAAAGGGACAGGATGAGATATGAGGCTCATTTAGTACCTACAGAACTACCAGCTCCTCTGAATGGTCAGGGCAGAGGTCAAGGAGCCCAGGAGTAATGTCTCTGCTTGGCAGAAAGGAGCTCTGCACTGCTGAAGTTGCACCGAATGGCTTGTCTGAGGAGGAGCAGAGGGGACAGGCAGGTGGTGATGGCCTGGCCACCGAGCAGGTGCTGAGGTTCCTCTCCTCAAGGGGATGGTGGGCTCCCAGACAAGCCTGGGACCAGTCTGGGTGGCCTTATTCATCCCTGTCTCCTTTTCTTGCCTTTTTGTCATGTTCCAGGAATCCTTTCATCCATGTGTTTGTTTTTTTTTCCCTCTCCTTGCAGATGCTCAGTAATTCTTTGAACACATCAGACGGCTTTGTGTATCCCTGTATCCGAGCTGTTCTGCGGATTCCACCCCCCCAGAGGAAAACAGGCACCTCTGGAGCATGTTGCACACTGGCCTGAGGTCATGTCTACCAGCGGGCTGGCAAACCCTTGCTGGAACGCTGGCTCTGAGCAGAGGGCAGGCGGCGAGCTCGAGGGGAGAGCGATGCTGCACATGGGAGCGCTTCCTGAGGTGAGGCGGGGTGGTGGGCACTGGTGGGAATAAACATTGTGGTGCAGAAAGGATAAGGCAGCAGCGGCTTGCGAGTGCAAAAGCCCAGGGCTGTGGTGGAGCCATGGACAAGTCTGGCAGCTCCTTCGGAAAAGTGATTTTGCAGATCTCCTTTCCCTGGTTGCTTTGTGGAACATCAGACTGGCTGTGGGACATGATTTTTCTGCAAGCACATCTCCTCTCCAAGGCCGAGCTGGCTCAGGAGCATCAGGACCTTCTCTGCGCATGGACGAGTGCGAGGACACCAAGTCCTGAGGGTCCTTCTTACTTGGTGTCTCGGCCATGTTGGATGTTACCCTTCAACATCTGAATGAAGACGTGCCCCAAAGCAACAGTCTGGTCCCTCAGAAAGCCACGGGCACACAAATATTGTACTTTACGTGTGCCAAACCAGCCACTCCATGTGATGTGGGTCCAGTGTCACAGTGTCACACCCCACATCTTCCCTTGCTTTGGCTCTCAAGTACCGTGACGACCATGCAGCACCTGAACAGCTCAGGGACCAGGGTCCTCGGGATGTGAAGCTGAGGAGTTCAGAACAAGATGCACAAGACAAACCACCAGCAGGTGGGAGAGCATTGCTGCTGAATGAATGACATGTGATTCAGTGATAGCTGCTGCCAACATGGTGCGAGACAATTTTTTGGATAAATATTTACTCTAAAGACTTGCATCTTCAAGGACTTCCATATCCTTGGTGACAAAACATAGAGGTGTCCTGCCTCTCACACTGAGCAGACATCACTGTCCTAAATAGGTGACCAAGAGGAGGATAAGGACAGAGCTACTGGCTCTGCCACTCCCCATCGCTCCCAGGGATGGGACGTTCTAGTTGGGGCTGACCAGAGGCAGCTCTGCAGCCACCTTCTTCCCACAGTCACCCAACAGCCTGGGCAGAGCAGGATCCACTGCAGCACCCGGGGTCACCCCCGGCTCCCATGAAGCCCTTTTGCAGGCTGTGGCTGCCTCTACTCCCTCCCCGAAGGAATATTGTGAGCACAGCATCCAGGAGCTGCCTCTGCCCAAGTGCAAAGGAGGCCTGAGGACATGGATTGGGGGCGGGGGAGGCAGCACAGAGGAACAATTGAAAAAAGGAAAAAGGAAATCCTCCTGGAGCTGTGAAAGTGTTTTCTCAGACTGTCTGGCCGATACGGTGACCTCATTCTCCGAGGTGATGTTAATTGGGCTGAGAGACTGGAGAACAGGACGTCCAGCCCTGCCAGCCCCAGTGCCAGGGTCACCTGCGCAGCCCCTCCTGCCCAGCAGCTCTCCCTAAAACCCTCACGCAGGCTGTCCCTCTGGGGACCCCGTGTCCCCAGGCTCCTGCCAGTGGCCGTTAACGAGGTTTAACAAGCCACACATTTCCATGAGTTCATCTCAACTGTTTATCCTGGAAAATCCCCTTTGCAAAACCCCGTGATGCATGCGGAGATCTGGAGGGAGGAGGGAGCAGCTGAGTGCTCTGCAGGCAGAGGAATGGTCTCCAAGGTCTCTGCTCATCCCCAGGCACCGACACCCCTGGGTGAGAGTGACTCCTGGATGAACACGAGCCAGCGTGTGCCCAGGTGGCCAAGGAGGCCCCAAGCATCCTGGCTTGTACAGCACTGGTGTGGCCAGCAGGCCCAGGGCAGGGACCGAACCTGTGCTGGGACCTGGGGAGGCCAGACCTCAAATCCTGGGGCCAGTTTTGGGCCCCTCATGACAAGAAAGGCCTTGAGGTGCTGGAGCGAGTTGAGAGAAAGGAACGGAGCTGGGGAAGGGGCTGGAGCACAAGTGTGATGGGAGCGGCTGAGGGAGCTGGGGGGTTCAGCTGGAGAACAGGAGCTGAGGGGAGACCTCAGTCTTCACCTCTGTGTTTCAGTCACTCGGGGCACACCACCGGACAGGGACCAAACCTCGACAGTCATTTGGTTTTCTCTAGAAACCTGTGGTCACTTAGAATCATAGAATCAAAGGGTTTGGGTTGGAAGAGACCTCCCCAGCTCCCTCAGTGCCCCCCCTGCCATGACAGGGACATCTTCAGCAGCTCAGGTTGCTCAGAGCCCCGTCCAGCCTGGCCTAGGATGTCTCCAGGGATGGTTCAGCCACCACCTCTCTGGGAACCTGGGCCAGGCTCTCACCACCCTCAGGGCAACAATTTCTTCCTCATGTCCAGCCTGAATCTCCCTCCTTTAGTTTAAAACCATCACCCCTTGTCCTATCACAATGTGCCCTGCTAAAAAAGCTGGCCCCATCTTTCTCATGGGCCCCTTTTAAGTACGGGAAGGATGCAGTAAGGTCTCCTTGGAGACTTCTCTCCTCCAACCATCAGTGTTGCTTATAAACATTCTCTAAAATACCACATGCCATGTATTTGTAGCTTTCTTTAAAGATAAGAGAGGGTTCCCCATGGTACTGGAGACTCGTTCCCACCCCCACCGGGTGCCCTATAATGGTTGCAGTACCATATTTGTCCATTCCAAACCACAAAAGGTCTTAATGTCTTTTTCAATTCTGGCGTGTTGCTCTAGGATTTCAAATGCCAGTAATGAGCGGGGACTGATAGTGGCATTTTTTGTGGTGGAGCCTCATCAACTTTTCCTCCAGGACAGATAGCAGCAAGCAAAGCCAAGAAGCCCTCTTGGGAGACTGTCTGACAGACGTGAGCCATGTCTAGATTGAAGCTTTGGATTAGAGATCTGGCTCGCTGAAAGAGAGCTCTGACACCACTGACAGCACTGGCAGTGCCTCTCATGTCCGCAGCGAAGCTGGAGGAGATACTCATGTCACATCCATGCAGAGTTTTGCGGTTGATGAGCAACCAGCCGTTGATCTGCTGACTCTCTCATTCCTTTGTTTCCATTTTTGTTCCTGTGGGAGATACCTGTGACTGCCAAAGTGGTCACAGCTCTCATCCGATCAATCCCAGCTTTTCAAATATTTGAACATTTCACTGTCCAAACCTCCGTTCTTCGTTGTGAGCTCTCACCTTCACCATGTCGCTTTGCAATGCCTTCCCTTATAGAAATGCTTGGAAAGTTTTGCTTGTCTTGAGTGCAACGAAGAAAAGATTTTAAGGCAAGATAACAGATGCCATCTGGTCTCAGTGCCCCAAATACTCATTTTTATTGCAGGATCTCTTATAACTACTTCTGTGACAATCTTCAGTGATGTTTTTTGGTTTTGGGGTTTTTTTTCTTTGTTTGTTTTTTTGTTGGGTTTTTTTGTTTGTTTGGTTGGTTGTTTTTTTGTTGTTTTTGTTTGTTTGTTTGTTTGTTTTTAAAATATCTTCTTAAGCATTTTTAATGTGAACAACACTGTTATGCCAAAATAATTCTCTGGGACTGGATCTTCTCTTCCAAACCTGGAAAGCTGGAATCTGCTCCTGCTGACCTTCAAGATGTCTTTCCTTTGGTTGGTAGTACAGAGTGTTTTGTTCACAGAACTGGATTCTGCTGCAAGAATTTTTTTTTATTTACATTTGTCTCAGTACTATCATGAACATTTCAAGCTGTATGACTTTCACATACTTGTAATTTCCTACCAGTGTTGCTGTTATTCCCTTTGGAAATGGCTTTAGATCGAGACTTCAAGCCCCCTTGTTTTTCAGGATACCGCTGATTTTTCTTATGGGATGCCTTTAGCTGATGAGTTACGACTTTATCTCCATTTTTCAAACTACTTGGGAAGCAGCTGATGTTAATTGTTCAATCTTAGTGATGTCATGGGACTTCATTTGGAACAGAACTTTCATTATGCTCTGTCTCAACTTAGACTGCAGATTCTAACAGTGAAATCTTGCTGTCTTCTTTGCTGTCCAAATTCGCTTGAAAAGTTTCTTGCAATAGCGATGAGCCCATCTCTTCCTTAAAGATGTCACTGAAAGCATTGTTATTAGGCATGAGAGTATTGACCTCTGCATCTGGTTTTGTGTTGTTTTGAGACATAACTTGAGATCCAGATTCTTTGCTAATAAAATCATCATCTCAAGCAGAATTTAGAGCTGGCATATTTTGTCCTAGTACTTATGTTTTAATTTTCTCCGTTTCTGAATAAACAAACCAGACCTGAATATGGTATTTCTTCTTTTTACTTTTTTTCTTCTTTTGTTTATTTTTAGTCTATTTGAGCCAACAACTTTACATGGGTCCAGCCCACGCTGTTACTCACCTCTCTTGCCTAATCTAGATCTGAACTCATCAAGAATAGCCTTGCTTTCCCCAATGAGCTACTGATGTTTCGTTAATGACGTTTTCTGCTCCAGCACTGGGACACCACTCCCCCTCTTCCCCTTCACTTGCCAACGTGTTGGTGGGCAGCAGCGGGTCCTCCCTGATGGAGAAGGGCTGGTGCTCAGCAGATGCTCTGGGGGTGGTCCAGAGGGATGGTGGGGTAGGAAGGCTGTGGTGGGGCTCTCCACTGGGCTGCAGGTGGAGTTGTTAGGCAGGACTTGGTCTGGGGCATGTTTACCTTGTGCTGGTGGCCCCACACACCCCCTCACCATCGGGTGACCATCTCCAGGAGAAGCTCCAGAGCCTTTCTGAAATCTTCCTGGTTCCTTGCTTGGGAGCACACAGGAATCCAAAGTAAAGGACAGAGGGTGCATGTGGGGAGGAGCCCAAGGTCCACATGGACAGGTGATAATAACACCCAGGTCCAACAAGACCAGGGGCAGCTGGTCTGCACTGGCTGACCCTCCCCAACTAGCTGTGCCCACACCTTGCTCCACCCTCCCTCTGCAATCCGCTCATGTCCTTCCATCCTGTCTGTCCTTCCAGAAGACACTGGTGGGCAGCGAGGGGGTGCTGGCAGAGCAGCCATCCATCCTGGACAGGATAGTTGGCACAGCAGCCGTATGTGACCCTGCTCTGCCCGTCCCTGCAGCCCAGCCCTCGTATGCCACCCCAGTGCCAGGGACAAGGGATGACATCCTCTGGGGATGGGGCAGGGCAGTGAGCGGGGACAGCAGTGTGCCCTGGTGTGGCTTTAGTGGGGTGCAGTGGCAGCCCAGTTGCCCCAAGCCTGTCATTCCGTCCAGCAGAGCAGCAACACGCAGCCCTTACCTCTGTGGGCAGCTGCCTGGACCTGCCTGAGCAGCTCCAGATGTGCAGGCGGCCGGTGAGCCAGCTGTGCGCTGCTGCCGGGACTCCTTGGGCCGGCTGTGTCTGAGGGATGCGGCCAGCACGCCCTTCCCCTGCCCATCAGAGGGCTGGGGGCACAGCCCCTGGGGATGCCCCTGACCCCCAAGTGCTGCCTGTCTGCGGGGAGCTCTTCTGCATGGACACAGGGTGGGCTGCGCCTCCCTCCAGATGTTTGCGTGGCCCTTGACCCCCTGTTCCCTCACAGCAGAGCCTGTCTGGGTCACACCAGGGGCTGGGGCTGGGCAGGTTCTGAGAGCGCTGGCTGTTTTTGTTGCAGTAGAGGAGACGAGAGGGGATGCAGTGCAGCAGCAGGCATGTCCTGGCCTGAGCAGCCCCCGTCTGGCTGGAACCCCAGTGTGCCACGGGGAGGGCATCGCTCTGGGATGTGCTAAAGGGAAACACAAGGTGCTGGAACATGGCAGGAGGAGCAAATCAGCCCACGGTCCCACCAGTGGATGGAACATGGAGAGCCGAGGGGCAGGAGCCAGGGCCAGGCAGGGCACGGCAGCAGCGTGGGGCTGCCCCCTGCGCCATCCCCCCAGCTCCCTGTTCCCCCTCTGACACCAGTCGGTGTCATCTTGGCAAGAAGCCCTTGGGACAAGTGCCAGCAGCTTCCCGCCTTGTCTCTGGTCCCACTGCAGTGCCCTGTGGGTCTCAGGGATCCATCCCCTTCAGCCTTGCTCTGCTTGTACCACACAAGCTGTGTTCAAGCCCTGATGTCTCATCTGCTCATGCCTGGGATGATGGGGGAAACTGAGGCACACAGCACCACCGTGATGGCTCTGGACCATCTCCTTGCCTGTGGAGTGAAGGGCTAAATACATCCAAGTACTGGTGGACTAGCTGACCAACTATTGCTCATGGTGGGGATGATCTTGGGTGCACAGTCAGAAGAGCTCCGGAGGAAGCCTTGGACTCCGGTGTCCTAGACAGCCCAGGGACCACCAGGCTCTAGATTTGCAGCTCCAAAACATGGGGTTCTTTGAGCAGTGAGGGAAGACAGAGCAAATGTTCAGGTGGTGCCTGGGCAGAGCACAACTCCTCTGCTCCAGCATCTTCATGTCTCTTGAGCACAGGCTGCTCAGGGGACCAGAGCACTGGTGCAGATTCATCTGAGCCAGTCCAGACTGCAGGGACCCCTTCCCTGCTGGGTGAGGACATCACAGTCCCTCCCCGCCAGGCAGGCTTGTGCCTATTGCCTTACTTCACCCCGTGGCACTTTGACATCCCCCAGACCAGCCTCCTCGTTCCCCTCAGCATCCTTGGGATCCCAGTGCAACCACAGCTCTCCTTGTGCAGTCCAGAGCCAGCCCCACGTCCCCACCCTCCACACTCTTTATCAAGTTCCTGCAGCCTTCCCCCCTTGCCCGCCTGGGCCCTTAGCCAGCTCAGATTGGGACCGAGGATGTGGCAGAGAGCCCACAGCCCCCTGGTCCCCTCCGGCTCCTGGCTGCTCACCATCTTAGTGTGCAGCCTGCTGTTCCCCTGGCTGCTCCAGCAGCCTACCAGCCCACGGGGATGGATGCTTTGGGCACAGAACCCCTGGCTGGTTGGGTTTGAGGCCCTCTGTAGATCCCCAGCCCAGCCTGCTCACAGGGTCACAGAGCAGATCACACAGGTCGGTCCAGGCGGGTTTCAATGTCTCACAGAAGGAGACTCCACACCCGCTCTGGGCAGCCTGGGCCAGGCTCTGGCACCTCCCAGCACACAAGTTTCTCCTCATGTTCACATGGACCCTCCTGTGTTTCAGTCTGTGCCCGTTGCCCCTCACCCTGGCATTGGGCACCACTGAACTGAGTCTGCTCCATCCTCTGACACCCACCCTGAGATATTGATCCCATTGATCAGATCCCTCTCAGCTTCTCTTCTCCAGCTCAACAGCCCCAGCTCTCTCAGTCTCTCCTCATCACAAAGATGCTCCAGACCCCTCCGCATCCTTGTGTCCCTCCACTGGACTCTCTCAGGTAATTCCTTGTCCTTCTTAAACTGGCAAGTACAGAACGGATAAGGGTAGTCCAGGCATCTGGTCAACGCACGTCCATGCTTAGGCGACACAAGAAATGCCTCCAAACACCTCCCAGAGCCAAGATGAAGCACCAGAGCAAACCCTGTGCTCACTGCGATGCTGTGGCTGTGCTGGGGGCTGCTTTTGGCACAGGGGTGCAGCAACACTGCCTGGGCAGTGCCAGTGTCTGCTCCACCTCGCAGACGAATGGGAGGGGGCAGACCCAGCCTGGTGTGGGTTTTCCTGGGGGCAGAGGACACCTTGCATGGACCCAGACTCTCCTCTTCCTCACTTGTGCCCCACGGCTGCTCCCAAACCTCATCGATGGGCTTGACACCCAACAAGCCATGCCAGGATGGATGTGCCAGTGTCCTGGAAGCCCAGCAGTCCTGTGGCCCCACTGGGGACCCGTCAGCCTTTCCTCCTCCTTCCTGAAGCTCTTCTCCCCCAGGTGCCCCTGCACCCCGTGCCCAAAGTCTCCTCACCCTGCTCCAGTCCTTTCCTTTGCATCAGGGCTGTTCATCCATCCTGCAGACGTGTGACAGGCAGAACCATGACCTTGACCCTTCAACAAGCTTTTGGTGGTTTTGAGGCAGGAGGGCTGGGTGACAGGATGAGGTGGCTGTTATCTGCATGAGGGGGCTTGTGGGATAGCAGCCTTGGAGACACAAATACCTGGAAGAGGATGGGTCTTCCCATGGCCCCTTAGCTGGCCGAAATGCTATCAAGGGCTGTGCAGGAAACTCTCTCTGACCAGGAGTCACCCCAACTATCAGGAGTTGTTTTTGGATGAGAAATTGTCCAGCAGAGGCTGCCAGGCGGGATGGGATGGGCAGTGTTCAGAGGAAGCGAAGCTGGGATGGAATGATATGGTATGGGATGAGATGGGATGAAATGGGATGGGATGGGATGGGATGGGATGGGATGGGATGCCCAAAGTGTGCCAGAAGGACCAAGCACTGCCAGGCCACTCCAGCCCCCTGAGATGTCCCTGGTAGCCAGCAGAGGTTGAACAGGAGCTGGTGCTGAAGGGCACATTCCTGATGCCAAAGAGGGATGTGGGAAACGAGTAGCTGGAAAGGCTGGAAAGTACCCTGTCACAGAATCTCAGAATCATAGAGTCATTGAATCATTTTGGCTGGAAGAGACTCTCAAGATCATTGAGTCCAGCCACTAACCTAACGCACTGTCAAGTGCCAAGGCACTGCAGGATGTGTCCGGACCCATCTGCCTGGGGATGGGGCAGCACAGAGTTTGAATCCCTGGCCACTGCGAAATTGGTGCTGCAGGCGGTACCTGGAGAGCTGCTGCTGCCGTTGGGCTCATTGTCATGGAAAATCCCAGCAGGAGAACCAGAGTGAGACCTTGCAGTGACTGCCACCAAGCTGTTGTCAGATGGACACTCATGAGTAAGTCTGAGGATCCCAATGCTCAGTTATAACAAATCATGCAAAATAGACAGTTTTCAGTAACTTTTTTCCCCCCAAAACAAAGTAGCCTCAAAAATGCACAAGACATGTGGTGAGACAGTAAACCTGGAGTGTCACAGGTCACTTTTCCCATCAGATGTGCCCCTGAACAGGCACAGTCCTGGGGAAGGTGTGGTCTGTGCTGGCTGATTCCCCACACCTGGTCGTATCCTGGACTTTCCTCCTGGCTCCAGTGCTCCCACGCTGGAGAGGACTCAGCCCACCCAGTGCTTTCTCACTCCTCCTAACCCCTCTTGGTGCTGGGCGCCACCCCATAGCCATGCACCCATCCTGGTGTCCCCTGGGATGTCACGGAGCCATCCAGCCCATGCTGGGCTCAGGGGGGCTGAGCCCCTCACCCAGGCACGGGACCTGCTGCAAGCACCAGGCTTCTCCTTGCTCCTCAGCTCCACGGTCCTCTGCCACCCTCCAAACCTGCTTTGCAGCCACAGCACCGGCAGGACACAGGGGACACTGCAGCAGTGCGTCCCTGTGCCTCCAACAGCACCGTGGCATGAGGGGGCATGTCCCCCGGCCATGACCTCCGTGTTAAGGACAAGGTGTCCCTGGGGAAGGTGCATGTCTTGAAACGTCCCGTTCTGGTGCCTTGGCAGCTTTGGCTTTGCTGTTATTTGTGTCTGGGCCCCTTATCTCACTGCCCCACCTAGCAGGGTGCTGGCTCTGGTGTCCCCAGTGCCAAGGCCATGTCACAGGCCTGTGCCCAACCCAGCACCACTGCTCAGGGGACAATTGGAGGAAGCCATGTCCCTCAGCAAACCCTGAGATTTCTTCTGGAAGTGACAACTGGTGGGAGAGCTGGCAGGGGAAAACGCTGCATGCGAGCACTGGCGCGGCCCCAGGCAGCACAGCAGGAGCCATGCCCTCCCCTGCCTCACGTGCAGCCCCCGCCTTGGACCCCCACACCTCCCGGGAGGTTCAGATACAGTGGGCAGGTGGGTGCTTACTCTGCAGGGCATCCAGCGAGCACCCCATGCTTGCTGTGGGGCTCACGCAAACCTTCAAGCACTGGCTCCTGATGACAGAGCCACACACGCACATCTGCACGTACGTCCCTGCTTGCACACAGCCGGCCATGGCACACACACACCAACACAGACATGAGAAGATGGGGACCATGCGTCTTAGCACAGATATGAGTCGTGCACATGTCTCAGGGCATAGACACTTTCTACAACTAACTGAAAGTAGGTTGTAGCATGGAGGGTGTTGGTCTCTGCTCCCAGGTAGCAAGTGATAGAACAAAATGGCCTTGAGTTGCACGAGGGGAGTTTTAGATTGGATATTGGGAGTAATTTCTTCCCAGAAAGGGCTGTGGGGCATTGGAACAGGCTGCCCAGGGCAGTGCTGGAGTCACCATCCCTGGAGGGGTTGGACAGACGGAGATGAGGTTCTCAGGACATGGGGCAGTGCCAGGGGTGGCAGAGCCTGAGCATGAGGTTGGGCACACACCTCAACATGTGCTCAGGTCCGGAGAGCCCTCAAATCCCTGCCCAGGCCCCTTCCCCCCCGGCAGTCCCCTCTGCTGCCCCTGAAGCCCACCCTGGTGCTGTGGGGTCCCCAGCTCACCAGCTGGTCCCCGTGGCGGGTGCTGCCTGCTTGTCGGTGCACAGAGCACTGGGTGACAACCGGCCGTGCCCGTGCCGCACTGCCCGGGATGCTCGGAGAGAGCAGGGGAAGCTCAGCCATGGGGGACAAGCTCCTTAAAGGGCTGGAGATGTGCAGGCAGCTGAGGCTTTCCCAGGCAGCCAGGAGTTCCTGGAAGGTGGCTCCCTGTGCCAGAGAGCGAGTCCTGGAGAACTGCAACGGGTGAAGCTTCCTGAAAGGAGCCGCCTCGTGCCAGCAATCGCCCCACTGTGGGCTGCCCTGGGGGGACTCTACTCGCCCTGCAAACCCTCCGCTCACTCCTGTGGGCAACTGGTGAGCATGATCTCCTCCACAAGCTCATCTCCCAAAAGAAACCGACCTCATGCCTAGGTTCTGTGGACATGTGGCCAAGAACTGCCGTCATCGCAGTCCCCGTTCCCTTCCCCGTGCCTCTGCTGGCCCCATTCCCTGGCTGGGAGACTGTCCCAAGCACAGGCTGGAGTACCTGCCAGCCAGGACATCCTGTGGCTGATAATGCCCCTCAGCCCGTAGCCCTGTAGCTCCTTTGCATGCCCTGCGACCTCCTGGGCTCCCAGCGGCAAGGTGGGTTCTCACAGCCTTCTGAGTGGGGTAAAGGTAGGTGTCTCCTTCTGGTTTAGTCTCCCCAAGGCTTGAAGCAGTCCAGCTTGTCTCGACCCCATCACGTGCTTGGCATGCCCAGCGTGCATTCTCCAGGAGCTCATCCCATGGGCCAGAGACATCTTCAGTCCCACAGAGACACCTGAAAGGTGCCTACTCCCCATTTGGTCCCTTGGCAGTGGCCAAAGTCTTGTTTTCCTGGAAGCTCTGATGAAACCCTAGCCATCAGATCCCTCTGGCGAGCCGAGGCCATGCCATATTTCTGTCCCCTCCTCACAGAATCCCAGAACCCCCGGCTGGTTGGGTTTCAGGCCCTCTGTAGTTCCCCAGCCCAGCCCTGCTCACAGGGTCACAGAGCAGATCACACAGGTCGGTCCAGGCGGGTTTCAATGTCTCACAGAAGGAGACTCCACACCCGCTCTGGGCAGCCTGGGCCAGGCTCTGGCACCTCCCAGCACACAAGTTTCTCCTCATGTTCACATGGACCCTCCTGTGTTTCAGTCTGTGCCCGTTGCCCCTCACCCTGGCGTTGGGCACCACTGAACAGAGTCTGCTCCATCCTCTGACACCCACCCTGGAGATATTTATGAGCAGTGGTCCAGATCCCCCCTCCACCAACATCAGCAACAAGCACAGCACACGGCTGGACAGGAGATAGTAACAGGACAGTGGGCAGCCTCCAGGACCTGAGGAGGCCTGTGGACAACACCACTGTGGGTCTGTGCTTCCCAGGAGAGGGAGAGGACGAGGGTACATGGTGGTGCAGCTCACAGAGGTGACAAATCCCATCCCCCAGGATCCCATGTTCTTGACGCCAGGACCACAGCCTCAGTGACCCCAGGATCCTTCTGACCCTTTGATCCTCTTGCCAGAGCCACCTCACGTTTCTGGCTCAGGGCTGGCATTTGCAGCCTGGCTTTGCCTCAGGGGCTTCCACCAAAGTCAGCTGTTAGGCCATAGCTGCCATGGACAGCTCATAGAATCATAGAACAATGACAGTTGGAAGAGACCCTCAAGATCACCGAGTTCAATCATTACCCCACCCCTGGCACTGCCCCATGTCCTGAGAACCTCATCTCCGTCTGTCCAACCCCTCCAGGGATGGTGACTCCAGCACTGCCCTGGGTAGCCTGTTCCAATGCCCCACAGCCCTTTCCAGGAAGAATTTTTGCTCTATGTGCAAAACCTTCTTGCAGCATCACACCATGCTCATTTTCTCTTACTCCAGCTCTCAATGTCACCCATTTGCTGCTCTCCCGAAGCCTCCTGACCCACTGTATTCCTTGCTGTGCCTCTTGTTCTTCAGGGATTCTGATGACCTGGCCTCAAAAATGCATTTTAAGCAGCTCTGCTGGCTGCTGAGCCTGGCCCTCCGGCACACCGTGTACTCTCTCTGATAGCCCAAATGATCCCGTGCCACTCTGCTTCTCCTCCAGCCTTCCCCGTAATTAGCTCTTGTCTAAAAATAAAGAAAGCAAACCCAAAAATGAACTTTAATTTTTTTTTTTTTTTAAGATGCCAAGTCAATCTGGTACAGTCTATCCCTGATAAACAGCCCTCCCAGGGGGCCTCTTGGGATCAGAAATAGTGCAGGGGCTGGACCTGCTCGGAGCAAACATTCCTCCCTACACACGCATGTCTGCTTCCCCTGGCCGCCGGCAGCCCGGCCGTCCCCTGGGGAGCCACAGGGCTGCGGGGACCAGTGCCATGATCCTGCAGGTCCCGTCAGCGCCCGGGGAGGGGGACCCATCCACCCCCAGGCAGCTGCGCATCCCCCCCCAGGGCATCCCCCCTGCCAACCTTCCCTGCAGCAGGGCTTGGCCGAACTTGCTGTTTCTGCAGGGAAAAATATTTGTTTATTAAAGTGTGCCACTGAGTCATGATAATCCCCAAGGGGCAGCCAGTAAAGCCCCCGCTGATCCACGCTGTGCTGCGCTGGCGGCCGCTCAGGGCTGGTATGTGCTGCTAATCCCTTGGCCACCTCTCGGGGAACCATCCCTGGGATGGTCCCGTTTGGTCCCGGCGGGGAGTAAATCGCAACTTCTCGGGTGTCGCCCTGCCCCACAGGACTCTCCGCTCTGAGGGGAGATGCAGGGTCCATCCCAGAGCCCAGGAACCTCCTCTGCCCCCCATGCAGGGCCAGTTCTCTTGCTGGGACCCTTCTCAGGGCACCAGCACCCACCCAGTGCTCCCAGGACGGGCCGTTTGTTTCCAGCCCTCGCAGCGCTGTTGCGTGGAAAGCTTTTGCAGTTCATACAACAGACTTTGCTCTCTGAAGCCTTGTCCTGCTCATCCTTCTGAAGGTTTTCCATGATCTCTGTCTCCTTTACCTCATTCGGGTTTCAGCACCGAGGGGTGACCATGATGAGCTGCCCCTTCCAAGGTCCTCACTGGGACATCAGCTCTTGCCCACCCTGCTGTACCTGGGACCTTCCCTCCACGTCACTTCCCGGAGACAGAGTTTTCTCCTCTTCTTCAAGGGGGGCCTGCTTAATGCAATCAGTTTCTTAAAGGATTGCAAAACAACTCTGTGAATAAAGACATGGAGCCCCCACATACCACCCCTCACAACATCTTTGTGGACACCGTGAAGTGTCCCCTGTAGCTCAGTGGCTCCTGATGCTCTCTGCTTTCTTCTCTATATTTATTTTTGCGACTCTTCCTTGACTCCCTTGTGATGGGTGTGAGCTGAGCACAGCCCCCGTGGGAGCACACCAAAACACTCACAGCCTTACCGCTTCTGCTCCAGCTCCCCTGTGCCACTGCTTTGGGGACCGTGATCACAAATGACCTGCCAGACTCCCAAGCTGCCTCCTGGGAGGGAGCCCCCAACCTGTGGGAAGGGGGGTCAGGACCCTTGGTTTGCGGGTATGGGGCCAGAGCCCCTGGTCTGTGCTCTGTTCCTGCTGGAGTGGCTTCACACACAGCTAGAAACACACAGGTCACAGCGGCTGCTCTCTCTCACCACAGCCCGTGCCATCTGCAGACAATATTAATCATGTTTTTCATCCATTAATCACTTATAACATTAATCATGTTGTCTTCATGTTAAATAGCGGAGGACTGGGACTGCAAGAACTCGCTCGCAAGTGATGGGCCTCATCTCAGCTGCTTCCGAGAGCTGACAGCCAGCCAGCACTCAATTACATTTCACGTGTGCCATGTGGCTTTTATATTGTTTAGTCTCTAATCGAGATCTGGGGCCAGATTGAATTACCTGTCCCACAACAGTACACTGCCTTGACACAACTACCGCCTCTAGAATTACATTGCAGAGCTCTCGTGTTGGCTGGAGGAGATCCCTCACCCGTAATTGCTCAGCGGCTGCTGGGCTGTGAGCCATTCACGCACGTCTCACAGAACATGGTCTCTTTGCCTGGTCTGTGGCTGCTCGTGACCGGAGCCAGTCTGGCGGGAGTGTAACGGTGGAGAAACAGCCATATGAAACATGGTCCTCAGCCCGCATGCAGGACACCTGGATCTTCTGGCTGGAAAGGTCCAGCCTTTGAAAACATCCTTGGGGTGGTTCTCCCAGAAACCCCCAAGGGTTGGTGGGAGGGGGGCTGCAGAGGTGTCAAATCCCATCTCTGACTCACAGCAGGACCATCCTCAAGATAATGTCTGGGTGGTTGTGGCTTTATTTGCCTGAGGCTTGAAAGCCTACAAGGATGGAGATCGCCCACCTCTTTTGCTTGTCACCACACTGGGATCCTTCCCAAGTTTAAATTCTCCATCTTGGGCACCAGAACAGACACCTTAAATCTTGGCCACAAAATGCATGGTCTCTGCTTCTCTATCAAGAGCAGAGCAATCTTTCTCCTGTGTTGTGAAGTGCTCTCGGTCACGGGTGCAGTCTCTGTTTCATTGCCACAACATCTTTTCATTGCCACTTTACATCTTCGCATCAGAAGGATTTGTGCACGTAACTGACACTTAGCACAACTTTTCCCCACCTTTTACCCAAAGTTTGCCTCTGAACCTGCCCGAGGAGGACTGTCATTCTTTTAGCAGACCGACATGGGGGGCAGATTTCTCCTATCAGGTCTCTATACTTCTCCCCAGGGACCAAGCCCCTTCACCACCGCTCCAGGCTCCTGGAGATGCTGGAGCCTGGTACCAACACATGATAGCAGAGCAGCAACCCTGATTTCCCCCAAAAATATGACACTTGGAGATCTGAGTTTGTTTGGACATAGAATGAACCCAAGACATGGAGCTTCTCCAGCTGACAGATTTTTTTTCAGGGGCGGGGGGCTTGGATCTGAACCTGGCTGCCCTGACGCCCAGGCCCAGGGAATTCCTGGGAACGCTGACTTCACGCTACTCCTCTTGCTGCTCTGTCCTCCAGCCAAAGCCCAGGTCAGCCATGGGAGCTGAGCTTCTCATGGAGTGGTGAGTGGAGACCTGGGGTTTGCAGACTCTCTAGGTTCTTGGGTTGCTGCCCATGCCCCAGGCAGCTGCCCAGGAGCAGGGGGAGGAGGATTGCCAGGCAGCAGGTCTGGCAGTTTCTTGGCAGAGTTCGACTTGCAATCAAACAGTCTCCACAAAACATCGCCATGAGCCAGCACATTCCAATGGAGAAATGTCTTGTCTAAATGTTTCTGACCAACTCTCGTGCGGCGGCTTTCTCACTTTTCCTCCTGGCTGTGTTTCTGAAGGAAAAAACTCTTCAAACACGCGGCCTTGGCTAGGGATGCTGTAGGTGTGACTGTGCCGTCTCAGCCCAGGTCCAGACCCTCCACCTGGGGTCTGAGAAGCCTCGGGAGAACTCTACCAGTGCTGGGCTGCCTGGAGGATCCCTGAACGGGCACAAGAGGAGTGTGGTGTGTGTGCCTCATGGGTCAAGGAGCCCTTCATGAAGTGGAGGGCTGCGTGGACCCAAGCCTGAGGAGCCCTGAGGTTTGGCTCATTGTGTGTGTGCATATGACCCAAGATAGCTGAGGTGATGCTCAGAAGCAGGTGAGACCCAACACTGAGGTGTGTTGGATGTGTGGAGGACAAGATGCCCTGTCCACATTAAGACAAGCACCAGCTTTTGGTGCTGGGGTCATCTCTGGTGGAGCGTGTAGACCTGCTCCCCACCTCCCACTTCAGAGTCAGATCCTCTGCATCCACATCAGAGGGACTTGGGGTTTCCTCCTCTGCTGAGAGCTTCTAAGGCTCCTCGAGCTCCTACTGCTTCTTCAGAGATGTCCCTCAGCCTGGTTGTCACTCCTGGCATGGGCAGCAGAGCAGGGAAGGATGCTCTGATCCCTGGAAGCTGTTGGAACAGGTGTCCCTCACCCCAAGGACGGGCGATCCCTGCCACGCCAACTACACCAGGGAGCAGGAGGTCTCCCAAGACAGCCTGAGGGCACCTCCCAGCCGCCATGGAGGAGCTGGACAGGCCAGGAGGAGACATTGTCCCCATGCAGAGGGGAGGTCCACCGTCAGCGTGGTGCTGCTGGAGCTGCTCATGCTTCCAGGAGGACGAGGTGTGCGGGGACACAGCGTGTGCCGGTGGGGCGCGTGTGCACGTGTCGAGGCACGTCTCTGGCGGCGGGCGTTGTTGTGCTGGTCGGTTTGGGGAGGGCGTGCGCGCCGGCCGACATGTGGTTTGTGTTTAGAGTGTGTGTGTCTGCTGGTGTTTTGTAAATGAGGTGCACTCGGCGATGTGTGTGTTCATTCTGGCATGCCGCGGCTGGTGGTGCCGCAATTCCCTGGCTGTCCGGCACTGTTTGTATAACGGGGCAAAGTGTTCAGCAACACGGGGATGCTCGCGCACACGCGTGTGCCACCCGTGCATGTGCGCGCCTTCGCGTGGCAAAACACGGCTGCTGTGTGGCCACCCCACTGCAGGACCCCTTCTCATTTTGGAGACGTGTTCAGGGCTGAAAACCATTTTCCCTGCGTGGCTGTCATTCCTAGGACGGTGGTCCCTGCTCCCTCCTCCAAGCTGACCCCAACCGGGATGTGTGAAGGGGGAAGACGCTCCCCTGCCGCCCCCCACTGCGCCGCACTCCCTGAGGAGCTGATGAAGTGCTGTGGTTTGCCGGCCGGTGGCCCTGGCGAAGCCCATCAGACAGCCTCTCCCTCTGCAGCACCCTTTCCACAGGCGAGACCCGAGCAAAAACACCTGGAGCCAATTCCCAGCCCTGCCAAACCGGCAGAAAAACAAGGCGTCCGAGGCCTCGCCGGGCTGTTCGCTTTCGTCCCGAGGAGGAAGGAAGGGCGGTCCGGTGGGCTGGCTGGATGGTCCAGGGATGCTTGGAGTGAGATGAAGGGCGGCGAGGTGACCCACAGAGCATCTCTGCGCCGTGCCTGGGGATGCATGGGTCTTGGACGGGAATGACCAGTCGGGAAAGTGAGAGGTCAGCTCGCAGCCGGCTTTATAGCACTTTGGAGAGGAGGAAATGCCGTCTCCATGGTGGTGAAGCCGCTTTCCAACCCTGGCAAAAGTTCAGCTGTATTGAGCCCAGGCGGGGAGAGAGGCTGAGGGAAGGCAAGGGGAGAGGTGGGGGAGAGGAGGCAGAGATGCACCTGAATAAACCTGGAAAAAGCCTCTCACCTCTCCTGCATGCTGTGGATAGGCAGCAGGGCTAAAGCCTCCCTGCCTCTTGGGTTTGGGGCATGGTAAGCAAGTCCTGCGGTACCAGCACCCATGGTGTGGTGTGGGGACCACCAACTGCTCTGGGGCCAGGACAGGCTGACAGCATGGGGACACATCAGGACCTTGGCACCCGGTGTGACCAAGGAGAGGCGACTCATCAGCAGGAGGAAACCCTGTTCCGGCAGGAGCAATCAGGGGACCCATCAGCTCCTTGTCCCTGGCTCAGAATAGGGAACAGGGCTGTTGCACAACATGGCATCTTCTGTGCTTCCCAACAAGATCCAGGTGGCATTGAGCTGTCCTGCTCCTGGCTTGGATAGCGGAGAGAAAACCTGGCAGACGGTGGACGATCCATCCTGGTGTAGCTCCGCAAGGCCAGGGACAGGCATCGGAGGAGAACAGAAACTGCCTGAGGAGCTGATCGCTGCACTTGTGTAAAATCATGAGCAATGGCAAAAGCAGCAGAACGTGGGAGGGACGCTGATGCAGAGCAGCTTCAGAAACAGCGACGGATGGAGAGAGAGTCTGGCACTCAACATCCGACTTTTATTCCTAGCTAAATAACAGAGCACGTCGTAGGAGAGAAAGTCATTAAGTGTCAAGAGCCAGATTTTGGAGGAGCTGAGCGCCAGATTTCCCAGCGCTCAGCACCGCAGCCGGGGCCAGGCTTTCCGAAAAGCCAGTTCCCATTTGGAGCCACCGCAGCCGCCAGCCTTGCAATGGGGCTGGCTGGGGCTCCCGGAGGACCCGTCTGGATGGGCTCAGTGGGGACACAAGTGCCCAACCTGCTCGGTTCCTCTCTGACATGCCTGGTGCCCACGGGATGCTCCCCAGCACCGACTCTGTGAGGTGTCCCCGCTGGAAGAGACGAGTCGTGTCACCTGGTGGGGTGGGATTGTTTCAGCCCCTGGTTGGGCTGGGCTGAGGCTTTTCAAGCAGGAGACTGACAAATTGTGGGTTGTCAGCTTCCTGTGGGAATTTCGAAGTGAATAATCATTGTGAACATCATGAAAAGCATTTTAATAGTCAGAGAATACCATCTGGATGTTCACAAACAAAGGCGATATAAATCCACGACTGACAGCGCGCTGAACTCACTGCTTTCATAAGTAAAAGTATTTCCAAATTGTTTCCCAAATTATTTAGGCAAGTCTTTCCCCTAATGAAATTCAGAAAAGATCTCAACAGAGGCAAACAGTACAGACTGAGCACAACAGAGCCTTTATACAGAGGAATTAAAGTTTGGGTCAGATGTAATCAAATGACATCTCCTGCCTGCGAATGCAGTTCGCGTTCAGTGATAAGAGGAATCCCAAACACTTCTGCAGTGGGAGGAATAAATCTGGAGGTGCCAGAAGGGAACTGGGGAAATAACTCCAACCAGTTTTTGTGGGTGTGAAGGCCGTGCATGTGAGCGGCGAGCACCACGGGGCTTGTTTGAGAGCAGACCAGGAGGATGTGGTTGCTCTGGTTGCAGCTGCTGCCGAGGTCCCCGCAGTGGGGGACCCTGGGAGGGGCGATGGAGAAGGGATGCTGCAGATAAGAAGAGGAGAAGCCAGCCAGGCAAAGCTTGATTTGCAGAGACAAGTGCTCACAGCCCAGCTGGGTGTTGGCTCTGAGGTGATGTGCACGATGTAGAGGAGAGCTCTCAGGAGAAGATGACAGGGACAGGCATGGGGTCATCTCCAGCAGCAGGAACCGACCTCTCCGCCCACAGGGTTTGGATCAGAGCTGTGCAAACCAGCACAAGTTGGGCTGGATGGGGAGGGCGCGGGACTCCCAGCTTGTCCTGGATGGTGACATGCACAGGGCTATTGCTTTCCTGGATAAAAACGCTGGAAATCGTGCAGCATTGCAGATCCTGACCTCCATGTCCTTACATCCCAGAGCACAACTCTTGACAGCACAAAGCCACTGCTGAGCCAAGGGCTTTGTTCAATGTGGACCTCTGTGGAGAAGGAGCTGGGAAGGGAAGCGGTGGTCAGGAGCCAGTGGAGGCCACGCTGACAGCAGAGTAACCTCAGACATGCAGAAACCGGCCGAACCAGGCTGTGAGCTGGTCACCGGTGAGCTGGGACGGCCGCTGGAGAGGTGACCCCACCGGCAGCACCTGGGCAGCTGTGGCTGGCAGCATCACTTTCTGATCAATTCTAACCCGAGGACAACTGCGCCTCTGTCACTCCTGGACCTCTGGCCAGACTTTAGGATCCTGGCAGATGATAACAGAAACATCTGCTCTTGCTGGCTCTTCCCGATCTTGCAGCAACGGTTGAGGGTCCTCCAGCCAGCAGGGGCTGGAGAAAGCTTTGTGCTGTGGATGAGGCATCCCACAACACTCGTAATGTGGTATTTGCTGGCAGACATACCCTTATGGGCATGGGACAAATCTGTGGTGCCCTCCATGAGGGAATACCACGCTGAAGAAGCCTTGGTTCGAAAGCAGGCATCTCCCAATCCTGCCAAGACGCCCAGCACTCCTCCACATCACCTCAGAGAAGAGGACACCCTGCTGTCCGAGGGGACAACGAACATCACTTCCCAGAATTCACCTGAATTCACCTTCTCCTGTGGCGATGAGCAGACTTCAGAGTGCAAAAAAAACCAACACGCTTATTCATCCCTATTTTAGGCAAAGTTTTGAATGGGAATGGGTGTAAGTTTTGGAAGCAAAAATTGTTGCTCGCAGAAAGGAATAGGAAATGAGATCTGATCTCTGCAGCGTGATGGGATGTCTACTCATGATGGGACACCTACTGACAGCTGGACACCCCCTCTGCCAGACCCCCTCTGCTGAGATCAGTCTTCTCCCCTCTCCCCAGGTGCTCATTTCCATCACGAGCTCGGCCGACCGAGCCTGGATCAGGGCAGGAACGTGGTGGGAGGACACGGCACAGGGTCACTGGGTCACGCTGCCTCTTGGCTCCCTGTCCTCCCCACCTTGTGCCAGGGTTAGCTGCCTCCACGAGGCTTGGAGGCAGCTCCGAGAGCTTTGCAGGTTTCCAGTGCTGTGCTTCGAATTTCTCCTTGGAAACATTAATTGTACGTGCCTTGTGTTCAGCCTGTGGGCTCCAGCGTGGTCTCAGCATTGGACTGAGACCATGCTCGGCCTCTTTGAATGCTTCGGAAAGATTCCAGACGCAGGAATAAAGCGTTTGCCCAGACATGCCGCCAAGGGCAGGCTGCCCCACACGGGACCGGCTGCCAGTTTGGGGGTGCCATGTCCCCAGCTGGCCCCCAGAATGTGGCTTCTATACATCACGATAATGGGACCAATGGCTGGACCACTCCTGCCTGCATAAATGGGACAAGTGGTGTCACCAGTGATGGGGGATCAGAGGAGCTGCCTGTTTCCTTGCAGTCACTTTGCTAACATGGCCCTAAGCCTTCTCCCAGCCAGAAAAAGCATTAGTCACTGCTACAAAGGCAGGATGAGCAGACAAAAATAACAAGTGCGTTCGTCTAGAGCACGTCCATGCCAGGCAAAATATTGTAGCTTGTTCTGGGGAATGGGCGGAGGAACCTGCTCAGCCGGAGTAGAAGGCAGGGACTGCAGCACATCACCCCAACACCTGGCCAGCCGTGCTGGGTGCTGGTGGCCACTGGAGCTTCAGGAGTCTGTAGTGATGCACTGACCTGACAGAGGGGCTGGTGAAGCTATTCGGCTCTGGGGAGGGCTGTGAGATGAAGAAAGACTTACGGAGGCAACGTTGTGACCTCCTGGCCATCAGAGATTATCTGGGCTAGCGCATGGCCAACCATGACCTGGTGGACATCTTGGAGGGGAGCGCAGCTTGGGATGTCCTCCATCCCACGTCAGCCCTGTCCATGATACCAACAGCCTCTCCTCACTTCAGGCAGCAGGTTGCCTGTGAGGGACCAGGCAGCTCACCCACCCCCTGGGAGACTCCTGCCCCTCTAATGCAGCCCATCTGCCCCTTCAGCATCACCGCAGAGGAGCAGATACTGTGGGAGTGGGACAAGCCAGGACCTGAATACCGGCTAAGGAGAGAATGGAGGGAGATCTGAAGTGGGCATGTGGAAAAGGAGAGCAGGGAGGATGGGGCCGGGTGCTAATGATGGGGGTGACTGCAGACGGTATCACAGCAACGTGCTGGCATGGAGCAGGGGCCAGTCTGAAGTCAAACATAGGGAACATTTCTACCAGACGGGACAATTACACGCTGGAGCTGCTTGCCAGTGAGGCCCCATCACGAGTGGAACAGATCCCATAAGATACTTCTAAGTTTAGAGTAAAGAAGCCCTCTCCAATAGGGGAGGATGTGAGACTGGAGAACTAAATCCCGCATGTCGCCGCCAAACCGCACTCCCCGGAGAAACACACACACGAACTGCTTTTGCAACACTCGAGTTACGACTGAGACACACATTCCAGCCGAAACCCCTATTTTCAGTTGTTTATACATCGCTCAAAAAATATCCTTTTGGATTGAATTTGTTCATGCTTGATCTCAGCCCAAAAAAACGAAGAATTATTTGGGGATGGTTTGAACAAAACCCGTTCAGCTGTTTCTGTGTTATGTAAGCATCAGAATAAATATGTTTTCCTCTTTTCAAACATTCTTTCTCATCCTCACTAGCTGTCAGATAGCTCAAAATCAGCTTCATGATTTGGAAGTGTTGTACTTAGCCCATGCCTGGCTGTCAATGAGGGACCGGCCCATTCATCAGCCAAATGAGACCTCCTCAGGGAGTGAGGAAACCAGAAGGGACTACAGCTCTTATGTGTGGTGCATTGGATCACAACTGGGTACCTTGTGGGAACACTTGGCAAGAAGAGCTTGGCTAGTGCCAGCTGAGGGTTAAATAATGAGACGCTGAACAAGGATGTGGAAAAGAGACGTAAGCATGCAAAGCGGAGGTGAGCACGGTGCTGTTGCATAGACCACACGGTAAGAGGAGGGCTTTTGAGCCAATGGTCTCCCAGGATTCGTGTGTGTCTTACTGTCCGCCCACCAAATCCATGAGAGCTCACAGGGTGCTCTGGAGCTGCTCCCCGCTTTATTTGTGCTGTGCCTGTTGGCGGTTGTGTTTTCAGGAGAGGAAAAGTGAGGGAGAAGAGCTCACAAAATTGGAGAGACTCTTTCACCCCAAGATCATGCCCAGGTGCAGAGAGGTGTCTGGTGATGGGCGTTGCAGAAGGAAGCCCGGTCCTTAATGAGGTGGATGAGGCAGATGTTGGAAAGGCTTTGTGCCAGCATCTTTGGGATGGGGCAGAGCTGTTGGAGGTGAATACAGAAATATCCTTGAAATAGAGCTCCGAGGCTGGAGAAAACCATCATCCAAGTTTTAGGGGTTCACACCAAGCCAGTGTACAGGTGATACCTTGACCCAGCAGATCCATGAGCTCGCAGGGCTTCCTCTTGGATGAAGCAATGAAGACACAATGTTCACCCCCATGAAGTGCTCCACGGGAGTGAGGGTCTCCGAGACACTTGGGTGCTCTCCTCTTCCTGGTGTGAAGAGGAGTTAAACACCTGAACACCTGGCAGCATCTGGGACGTCATTCCTGATCCAGCACCTACAGAAACCAAGGGAAGTTTGTCCGTCCAAGTGCTCATTCTTAACTACGGGGCATTTGTTCAAGGAATGACATTCAAGTAACTACAGACAAAGTGCTATAGCAACGAAAGCTGAGCTTGCCAGTAATAGACACTCCAACATCATGTCACTGTTTTGTGGAGAAACCATGGGAAAAATGAGAAGGATCATTCTGAGCTGGAGACGGGGAATTTTCAAGAGAATCAGAATGCTGATAAAAATGTTCTAAGTACAAAGGGAATTAAATTAAAGTCCTCCAGCTGAATGTAGAGGCTGCTTCAGCATCTGTAAAAGCCACTAATGGCTCACAGAAATTGAGTGAAGAAAGAAGACAGGAACAAGAATCACTTTAAGTCTGTCAGGAGGGAAAAGGCTGTGAAACCATGAGCAGGCACAGGGAAAAAAACCTCATATATTGAGGGAAATCCAGAAACATCTTGACCTTGACTGAAGTCCACAACGCAGGGACTAGAGGAACAGGGAAAGGCACCAGGAGTCAAAGGGAGACCTCAGTGTCTCCAAGGGGAGCCCACAAGCCCCCTGGAGCTAGTGTGAGCCTGAGATGGCTCCTCGGAACAGAGGCATCGCTTGGACCCACAGGGGGGTCTGGTCCCCTTTGGAAACTTCCAGCACCTCTAGGCTGGCTGAACTGGTGAGAAAGCAGCACCTCCAGGGTCCTGAGGCAGGAGGAATGATTTAACCAGAGTGGGGGTGTTGAACACTTGCTGGGACCGAAATGAGAACATATCCAGAGCTTGGTGAAATCTGCCTCTGCCTCTTTCCTGGTTCCACTGGAGGATTCTGTCCATGGCTCCAGCAGCAGACAAGGACATGTGAACACCCCCGGATTTGCTTTAGGGCAGCAGAGGCATCTGGAAACCCAACTATTTCCTTCTGACAGTTCAACTTGGTTGACTCTGCACTGAAGCAGGTAAAGAGTGCTTCCACAATCCATCGTATGAGCAGGGAGAAATATGTTCTTAACCCATCCCAGATGTTTGCAAAACAGATGTATATCTTCCTCCTGAGCTAGTAGAAGAAAAATCACTGCAAAAAAATGATATATTGAAAAAAGAAAGCACCAGCTACACATGGTAGAACTGAGAGTGCTCAGGGAGACTAAGAATGTAGCAGCTGCTCTGTCAACTGAAGAAGGCAATTTAACATTAAAGCAGTAGCTTTCCAGAGGTCTACAGTGAAGCAAAAGTTGTATTGGTCTGCAAAAAAGGCAGCAGCAATGATCCTGGGAGTAGTCCGGCATCTCTTTGTTCAGGAGAACACGCTGGAAGGGAGCGATCATCGAGGTTCAGATAAAGCCAGATGGAGGGACCCTGAGGTCCCTCTGTCTTAATGACAAGATGGATGGGCGGGCCAACAGGAACCTTGTGAAGTTCAACAGAGACAAATACTGTGTCCTGCATCTGGGATGGAGCAACCCCATGTGTCAGGACAGGCTGGGGACCAACCAGCTTGGGTGTATGAGCCTTGCAGCAAAGGACACGGGGACGGGGTGAACAAGTTGACCATGAATCAGCAGTGTGTTTTTCCAGCGATGAAAGCCAATTGGTGTGCTGTGTTAGCAAGAGAATAGCCAACATCTGGAGGGAAGATGTATGAGAAGAGGCTGAGGGAGTTGGGGTCATTCGGATAGAACGAGAGGTGATGGTTTTAAACTAAAAGAGGGGAGATTCAGGCCAGACACGAGGAAGAAATTGTTGGCCCTGAGGGTGGTGAGAGCCTGGCCCAGGTTGGCCAGAGAGGTGGTGGATGAACCATCCCTGGAGACATCCCAGGCCAGGCTGGACGGGGCTCTGAGCAACCTGAGCTGGTGAAGATGTCCCTGTCATGGCAGGGGGGGCACTGGATGAGTTTTGAAGGTCCCTTCCAATAGAAACTGTTCTGTGAAAAGGGGGATCTAATTTCATTTTCCTCTGCCCAAAGAGGAGCTGCAGAGAAGACAGAGACAGACTCTGCTCAGAGGTGAACAACATGGGGGAAACGGGCAACAAGCAGAAGTTGCAAGCAAGGAAGGTATCACTGGACACAAGAGAAAAATGTGTTGTGCAGCCCTGGCACAGGGCGGGATCAAGTTGATCATCCCTGAGCAAATGGATTTGGCCTTGGAGTTAGCCCTGCTCTGAGATCAAGTGGACTAAAGACTTTGTGTGTTTCTCCCAAACAGACTTATTCTCTGGTCCTGTGGTTTTCTGATAAAGGAAGATCAAGAAAAATCACATTTCTCAGTTTATAACACAGTCTTGAACAGGTTTGCAGAGCCATGGATGGAGAAAGACTGCTCTTTGTTCCCCACACTTCGAGATGTGATTGTGCCACCACTGGAGAACACTCAAAATTGCTGTCAGACTCTGGAGAAGTGTCTCTGTGTTGGATGGGGCCAGGATGGTGAACAGTCTGTTCCCTCTGCAGGATGATGGGCTGCCACTTGAGAGGCTCCAGGATGCCCACAGCGATGCTGCCTTCTCCTTTTTAAATTGCCCCAGCCTGCAGCTTGGAGACAGAGTTTCTGAAGATGCTCCAGCCTTGGAAGAAGAAGGAAAGAGTTTGTCACCATGCTTGCTGTACTCAGCGCTCATTCAAATTACGGGCAGAGGCTCTGAGAGAGAGAGCTCTGGCACTGCCTGAGGAGACCCTGGCACATCTTGGCAGAACAGAACAAATTCTCCACTGACGGACACCTTCAGGCCTCTTCCTCCGTGCTCAGATTGCTCTACTTCTTGGACAAGGTTGCCGTCCCATCGCTTTTCCATTGCAACCATGGAGAGGAGCAGGTGCCGCACTGAGCACCCACCACAGCATCAGAGCTGCTGGGTTGATCTGCAGAGGTTGCACTAGTGACACCCTCACTTGCCTTCCACGACCGGGATGGCACAAAATCCTTGCAGCCATCTCACACGTTGACTGTTGCTGGCCTTATCTCCAGGATCAAGACCATGTTTTTCTCCTTATTCCAGGAAGGACGAGCTTTAAGAGGCTCAGAATTGGAAACAGCTCTGCTCTCTTCCCATGCTTCCCACACACTTTTTCATCAGGGGGGTTGTTTACCACAGTTATGCAAGTGGAGAAAGAGGGTTGGTGTGAGAGCAGAGTTTTAGCTGCCGGGCACAGTGTGGATCCCACCACCCTGCACACCCCCCCGGCCCCTGCATCCTGTGTGTCGTGATGCTGTGCTGCACGGGTGGTGCACGGGTGAGCAGAGGCAGAAAGAAACATCCCAGGTGAGCAGAGCCAGAAAGAAACATCCCGCTTCCCCGTTCAGAGGGGACAGCCCTCTGGGACTAGAGAGCACCTCCAGCACCTCAAGGTCTTTCTCGTCATGAGGATGCTGAGGCACAACCCAGCACACATCTGGGAATAGCTGGCAGAGTTGTGAACTCCGTGTCTTGCTGCCAGCCAGCGCCCCCAAAGGCTCTCCTACCTTCCCTGGGTACTCATCACAGCCTCAGATGTGCTCAGGGACATTGCTGGCTCCAGCATCTTAAACAGGACCACTGCTCCCTCACCACCTCCTGGAGGTGAAAGCACTTGACTTTACTCCTTCCACCAAGGGATTTAAGTCCCTGGCAAATGTGATGTCCAATTGATGGTGCCACCAGATGTCCAAGCACTGCAGGTCATTCCTTGAACCCCACAGAAGAGCTGCATGCAGCATTTCTCCCGCAGCACAAGCTGACACAGCACGCGGTTTGTCCTGCATGGCACAGATGAAGCCCTCACACCACATTCTGGTGCAAATGGCATGAGCAGACTGAAATCTCAGGCCAAAAAGTGGCTTTGCAAAAGCAGATTCTGCCTGATGTGTCCTTCAGCCTCCATTTTTGTACCCCCTCAGAGCATCTCTCTCCTACTACCACCATTCCTGGTTAGGTCTGGAGGGTGTCAGGGCCCTGAGGGCACCAAGAGACCTTAATTACCCTGATCGGCCACATCTGTGCCCCATCCACACCCCTCCCTGTGGCCCAGGAGCAACACTGAAGCTCAGCCCTGGGTGTTCAGAGCCTTTCTGTGCAGGGTTGTGGGTGTGCTTGTATTCTGAAGCATGGCTAGGGATGGAGTGGGATCTGCCTCCTATGTGGTGATGGTTTTCTCTCTTCCACCATCCTTCACTTGTCATGGTCCCTCCCTTCCTGCGTTGTCCCCCTCCAGCCAGCTCTGCTCACCCACAGAGAACCTGTGTTCTTGCAGGGGGTCTTGATCAGCCTCTGCTCCTCACCCAGAGCAGGGAGCAGGCTGTATAGGGGCAGGACTTGGTGCACAGCCTCATGGGGACCATCTCAGACCCAGCGAGCTTCACCCTGACTCCTGCGCCGGGCAAAGCTCCCAGCTCAGTGCTGAGGGCTCGCTGTCAGCCTGGGACGTTTTGGGGCCTTCAGGATTCCCAAGGGGTTGAAGGATGCAGATGGGGATGTTAGTACTGAAAAGACCTGCTAAAATGGAGTAATGTTGGTGGACCAGATGAAGCAAAGGGCAGTGGGCTGGTGACTGCATGACAATGCCTGTGGCTCTTCAACCATGAGCCATGCTGGGGCCAGAAGAAGGGGTGACCTTAACTGGTGGGTCTCATGTTCGCAGTCCTGTACTGGGGAGGTGAGCAGAGCTTGGAGGACGCTTGAGAAAAGGCCAGAGCTTTTGGCAGCCCTTCTGCAACCAGAACAATAGCTGACATCATGTTTTATTTAAGAGGGAGAAGGAAAAAAAAAATTGCAACCAGAAGGACCACGGCCCTGTAGCCCTGGGAGAGACAGAGTTTATTTTTCCTGCCTGCTGGTTCCTCTCACTCTCCCCAGGCCCTGGCCGTGGCACAGCACATTCCTTTGCCGTGATCTCCTCCCTCTCATGCAACAGCACATTCCTCCCGCGCTGGCTGCTCCCTTCTGCCCTGACCACGTCGTAGGTCTGCTCTGGCCACCCTGGCATGGCCGGGGTGGAGGGGACAGTGACCACCTCTCCTTGGTGCCTGGGCACAGCTGGCAGCTCTCTGCTTTCCACCATCGCTCGTCCCAGGCTCAGCCATGGTACGTGTGACCATGCATGGTCCTGCTCGTAGCCCAGGTCCTGCTCCACCCCATGAACAGGTGTGTGTCCTGGTGCTGGCCTCTCCATCCCTGAGAGAGTCCTGGAGAGATGGTTTGAGCACGACCGCCTGCGTGGTCCCTTTCACTGTTGTGCCGCACTCTGCGACAGGCACGATGGACCCAGGGGGGTTCCAGAGACATGGGCCAACCCTCCAGGTGGGGCTTCCCGTGCACCCCAGCCTGATGGGGCTGGGGGAACGTGACGTGCCAGACATGGCTCAGTGTCTTCTTACGCTGGGTGGAGCGAGACCAGCCTGGGCTTGGGGTCATCCATTTGGATCCCAAACAAGCAAGAGCACAGGAAGGTGCCTGCCAAGTCCTGTGAGCTAACGCCTTGCAGGGCTGAGTTCATGGGGCTGTCAGCAGCTTCAAGAGCAGGGGCCACCCTGGGCAGGGCAGATCACCCCAGAGGGTCTGGCTGGACCCTGGGGTCGTGTTCCCCCCAGCCAGTGCTGGTGTGGGGTCGGCAAGGCCGGGCTGCGGGTGCCGGTGCTGCTGTGCCAGACCAGCGCACCCTCTGCCTCCAGCACTCCCACCGAGCCGTGCTGGCAGCACGCTGCTGCGTCCCCGCTGCCGTGTCCTGCTCCCTCCTGACACGCTGTTGTGAGCCCAGACACAGGCCTGGCTGCTTTTCTGCAGCATTTTCCCCGTGCGATCAGGCGAAAGGAGATGTTACCTTCTACCAGGACGTGGCCCGTGCTTACTCCAAAGCCTCTTCCCAGGCATTTGCCCTATCTATATCCAACCACAGAGGTGACCAGCAATGTCCCCATGCAGCCCGCCAGGACGTCCGAGAGGTCAGAAAGTTTCTTTCTCCTGTTTTTTCCACCTCTACCAGCTCTGCCTTGCCACTGCTCGTGCTGGTGGTTGCACAGGAGAGAGCTGGGGGCCTTTGGTGTAGGGTGGGCTCCATGCTGCGGCAGGTCCTGCGGCCAGCCTGGGGACCCCTGTGAGGATGGGGGCCTGTGAGGATGAGGGGTCTGCCAGCACCATCAGTGTCACCCACCCAGGTGGCTCTAGCCCAATTTTGTGGGTCCTGGGGAGTCTCAGCTGGATCTGGGACTCAGCACCCACCTCTCTGTTTCAGGCACTGGGGAAGCCCATGTGTGTACGTTGCGGCCATGGGACACGATCCCTCCCTGCTGCTTCAGCTCTCTGCCTCCACCACTCACATCTGTACTCCTGAGCCTGTGTTTCTGGGAGTTGAAAATCATAGAATAACGGAACAGTTTGGATTGATCAAGCTCATCCAGTTCCCCCCCTGCCATGACAGGGACATCTTCACCAGCTCAGGTTGCTCAGAGCCCCGTCCAGCCTGGCCTGGGATGTCTCCAGGGATGGGGCATCACTCAGCGTCTGGAGATCTCCCACTTTTGCTGGTTGGTACCATGACCATGCTCAGCCCAACACCAGCTCTCTCGCTGCCGGTCGCAGCCTCAGTGCCCATCAGTGTGGAGGATGCTCTCCCTTCATCTCTGATTGACACCCGCCTGGTCCTGCTTTGTCCCAGAGAGTCCCAGCAGCTCAGGAGATGGGGACCTGCAGCCTTCCCACAGCCAACAGGCTCCTGGGGAGCCAGTGCTGAGGAAATGTTCTGCACTCTGGAGTTCTCCTGCCCATGCTTGGCACAGTTGGTGGCCCAGCAAGCAGGGTGGCTGGTCCCGCTGCAGGCTTCAAAGATGCCCATATCCCTCGGTGCATCCCGTATCCAAACCAGTGCTGTAGCTTCTAGAAGGCAGGCAGTCCCATGCCTGCTGAGGGCTGCTTGACAGTGTTGAGGGAGTCAGACTGTCCCTACAACCTGTGCCCTGAGCAGCAGCCAAGGCTGCAGACAGAGCTTCTCCTCCCCATGTCCCTCTGCCGTTCCCAAGGAGGCAGGAGGAGAAGGCAGAGCTCACTTCGCAGCAGGGACAGGGTTCCTGCCTGGCTCTGGCTCTGTCTCTGGCATGCAGGGACATTGGTTGGCATTAGCTGATGGCCCTGGAGCAGCTGCTTGCAGACTCCAGCTGGTGGCACAGGATTCAGCTGGGCCACATCAACCTGTCCATCATTTGTATTTCAAAGTGCGTGTACCAACAGGGATCTGGAGAGATGCCACTGTCTGGTGTTCACCAGCTGTGTTCCAGCAGCGTGGCTCTGGGGAGGAGGCTGGACTTGGTGGCTTGGAGAGGCCCCATTTAGTGAGATGCTGTCTCATTGCATGCTCCCGACGTGTGACAGGCAAAGGGACAGTGGCTGCTTGTCCCTCCACTTGGTGTCATTGCAAGGCTCTGGGTGGCACAATGGCCTGGAAGGACATGGGGAGATGGCCATGGCTCCTTTTCCTGCTGAAGAGGAGAAGCCAGGTGGTGGGGCTTGGACCACGGCTGCCTGAGGGGTGTGTGAGGATGCTGCAGGGGCTGCTGTGAGCCTCAGGTGGGGTGAGGTGCCTGCAGCAGAAGATAAATGAGTGTAAAGAGGATAAACACAGTGTTCCTGGGGAACCAAATTGGTTTCTACCGCCTGTACACAGCAGGAGGTTTTGCAGGAGCAGGGAGTGCTGGCCACTGCAGGACTCCACAGGCTTCTGCCCTTGAGAGCCTTCGGGGAGCTGATCTGCTGGGATGATCCCTGCTCCCTGTGCTTTGGAAGCAGTGGAGATGCAGGTTGGAAGATTTCAAACTTGCGGTTTGCGTGTGATGCGGCGCTTGGCCCTACGTGCCACTTGTTCACGTGTTTTGTTCCCCACCTTTCCGAGGCAGGGAGGTGGTCTCTCCTCCCCACAGGCAGGCTGGGATCTCATTCTGGGGCTTCACCTGCCCAGCACCCATCGGTTCACCAGCACCAGCCCAGGGGCGATGCACTTTCTCCCCAACCACTGCCATTTCCATGTGGCCACCTGGGTTCATCCTGCAGATCCTGCAGAGCGACAGCGGGAGAGGATTAGGGGCAAGAAGTCTCCTGGCACGGTCCCTGCTGCACAGATGTCTCTAATTCACCTGCTCACCATGCGCAGGGAGCGGCGAGGGGGTCTGAGCACCAGACCAGCCGTGGGGACATCTGTGAGGTGGTGGCTGAATGAAGGGAGCAGGACAACCGCAGCGGAAAAGGCTGCCCGGCGCCAGGCTTCTCTCCCTGCCAGCATACTGAACTGCTTAGGGCTAATGTCATGCTAACTCGTTTAATTCAGAACATCTACATTTTCATTTGGAGGAATAAAAAAAGAAAAAGGGGTTTCCACAGTCGCTTCAGCCTTGCTGAAGCTATCTAGGAACATTCTTCCCGTAGACGGTGCCCAGGGATGCAGGGATGCTTCTTGTCAGATGTGGCATCACTTCCTTCACTGCATCAAGAGCAAAATCACGCTGCGCTTCTTCAGCAAGACGTGTGTTCAAAGTGTTGTGCAAACACAACAATCAGCCCGATTTACTGTGCCTGGTGACCTCGCTCCAAGGTTTCTGGCGAAGGATTTAATCTCTAGGACAGTATTTTTCCCTTGCTTTCCGAACACTTTCCAAACAAGCTCGTCTGAAATCATTGACTCAAGGGTTTCAAGAAGCTGTACCGAGCATAAAGACACGTGTCCAGAGACCGGTGCCTGCGGACTCGTCAGCTCATCGGCTCAAGAAATAAACAATAAATGAAGCAGACTTCTAAACATCTGGTGGGAGAAGTAGGAGCGTGTTCCACAACCGGAGTGTCTGAAGGAGAGATGGGCCTGGACCAAGTCACAGCTCCTTTCTTTGTCCGCCTGGCAAGTGGGGCAAGCGTGATAGTTACGGTCTTCAGCGATGCTGTGACTACAGCATCTTGGCACTTCCCTTTCGCCGGCTTTGAGGGGAACAGCGACACATGTGTGAAAAACATGCTGCTGGGGCACAACGTCCAGGGTCCAAATGGCAGCGGAGACGGGGAGAGAGAAGCTCTGGGGACAAGCTGAGCTCTTACCCGCAAACGTGCTCGGGCAGGGTATGCTGTGCTGGGACATGAAGAGAAGCTGTCAGTCTTGGAGAGCTGCAGACACCCAGAGAAGATGGAAACCAGGCAGAAAGTCGGATTGTGAGCAAGTTGGCTTGTTTGCCTGGCGCTCTTGCTGGGAGAGGCTTCCCTAGGGGTGGTTATTATACATGAACCTGACCAGGAGCAAGTAAGGGAGGCTGTAGCAAGCTTCTCAGCAAGGTCTTGCACCTCCTTTGTCTTCATAGGTTGGGTCGAAGCAAAAATAAAATAATAATTATAAAAAAATAAACAGGACCTTGAGGATCATGTAGCCAAGGAGCAGGACTTGGAGTCTGGCATGGAAATACATCAGCCAGTGAGTCTGGTGATCCCTGACTTGAAGTTAAGTGCGTGAGTGTCCCACTGATTTAACTTTGGGAGGAGTGTGCACTTAAGTGCTTTGCTGGATGAAGGCCTAGGAGATGGGAGGGCTGAAGTCCAAGTGGAGCTGGGCAGGAAAGAGCTTTACGCACTTTTCTGCAATGGTTGGGATTTCCAGCCTGGAGACAGACGAGAAGGGCAGGCAGAGTGTGGAAATCCTGCCTCGGAGCCCAGAGCAGAGCCAGCATCTCAGAGAGCCCAGCTGGTGGTTCCCAGCACGCCTGGGACAGGGTGGGGAACTCTGGGGTGCTGTGCTGTCCCCCAGGAGGCACGAATATGACCAGGCAGCTCAGATGTTTCTCCATCCTGAGAAATTTCTACTTACAGAAGCTCCAGCAAAACTGAAATAACAAGTTGGGCATGGGTGAGTGGTGCAGAGACTCTGCCTGCCTGCAGAAGAGCAGGGGTGGTCCTACTGAGATCTGCATGAGCAGGGATGTGCTCAGGAGACTGAGACTATGACTCAGGAGAGCCACAACCAGCAGGACGCTGAGGCAAAGACCCCAACAAGGAGACTGATGGTCTTCACATGGTGCCATGTTTAGTGCCCACATCTATGAGTGCCACACCGTACATCTGGGTGCCCTTGGCCTTTGACTGTGACACTCACCCGTGCCAAGCAGTGGTCATCTCCAGGTGACCATGGTCTTGAGGTAGTCCTGGGGAGATGAGCAAGTAGAGAGGAAGAGGAGGAGGTATCACTGGCCTGGGGAAGGGGCAATGTGTATTGGGGGAGGGTGAAAGGAGATGGTCTGGTGTTTGATGAGGTAGAGCCAGGCCATCCTCAGGTGCACTGGAGGTCACCCTATCCCTGTTCCCAGAGGTCTTCTGGGGGCTTCAGGAGGTGCTCCTGGAGCAACATGCCTCGCTCACAACGCCAGGTCTGCAGCAGGGCTGTCACATCCCTCCCACAACCACAGGGGACCAAGGACAGCCTCTGCCATGAGCCTGTGCTGACAAGAGCACCAGCCCCTTCCCTTTGTCCCCCTACTCAAATCCCACCAGACCTCCAGCTGCCCCAAGGTCTCGGACCCTGGCTGTTTTTCCCACAAAACCACCATGCCAGGCAGGAGATACCATGGGTGGCTCCATCCTGTACGTGCATCTCCCTGGAGGTTTGGGAAACATGGCCCACAGCACCGTGCAGTCCTCCTGCTGAACCACATTCCTGCTCACGTGGGCCAGGAGAGGCCAACCCACTGCCACCACCAAAGCTGGGGACAGGCAGGACATGCAGCTTGCCCATTTGTTGGGCTGTGCCCATCAGTGTCACCGTGCCCAGTGGTGACTGCTCCTGGCGGGGCTGGCCAGGGCTGGCCCTGGTGAAGAGCAGCAAGTGCCCGAGACCACGGAGAGCTCCTCCACAAGAGGTCCATGGGATCCTGAGACCTCTTCAGGAGGGATATTGCCCATGGGGAGCTGGACAACAGCTCCACTGACCCATCCACTGGTGCTGGCGCAGCCGCTCCCCGGACATCTGAGCGGCCAAGGGATGCTCGCGCGTACGGGGGAGAGGGAACGGCTTCCTTGCAGCTGGGACTTGGCAGAGGCGCAATCTCATGCATGGGGATGATACTCAGATATCATCTCCGGTGATTTACGGCTGGAGCATGCAAGCGTTGGTTTGGGAAGATCCTCATAAATAGCTCCGGCGTGACAGAGGGCCTGCTGGATAATGGAAAACTGAGGGATCATCCCTCACCACGGCTCTGTGCAGTATCTGGTGGTTAACCCTGCTGTGACAGCTGAGAGGGACACACAACTCTTCAAGTCAAGTCCTTTTGGCTCCCCTCACACCAGGCAGGAGCCCACGGGTCACCCCACACTGTGACAGGCAGGACAGCATCGTGCCACGCCAGGAGACGGACCATGGGTGTGCTGTGACACGGCTGTGACAGGCGGCAGGACATGGGTCATGCCCCACCACACCAAGCTCCGGTGGTCATCCCGTGCTGTATTGCACCTCTCACATCGCTCTGCTTGTGTGTCTCCACATCTTTCCAGCCCCCTCCTGTCTCCCACGCAGATTTTTGCAGCGTTGGTGTGGAGCAGTTTCTGTCTAGAAGCTCTGCCACCTGTTAGCAAATCTCATTAGAGCACGGGCTTTGTCTCTAAAGCCAGACCTCGTGTTTGCCCCATTATGTCCTTCTTGACATCTTTCTGCTCTGAAGCTCACCTCCTGCTCCCTGCTGCTGCTAGAGAGATCCCATCTCCTGAAGTATTTGCACAGGACCTCGGGAGCTCTCCCTGACCAGCTCCCCACGGACCTCCCTGCACATTCACAGCAGAGCCACCTCCCCAGATTGGTCTCATCCCTGCAGACCTTGGCCAGGACCCATCCAGGTGTTCCCAGCCTTGACACAGGCACTGGACCGTCACCCAAGTTCCCATTCTTGCTGATGAGCCCTGGAGAGATACTGCCACGTCTAAGCCAGAACAAAAAAAAGAAAAATCATGGTCCCAGAGTAATGGAGCAACCGGCGGCCCCTGGCAGCAGCACTGCTCACCCCTTGGCATGGCATTCCTCCCAGGTGTCCACCCTTCCCAGCATGGACCTGACGCTGGTGGCCGCTGTCAGGACTCTGCTGGGGGGAAGATGAAGCGTGGGCAGGGGGGCACAGCAGATCTCCTCTCTGGCAAGGGGAATACAGTGCCCGCTGGACAGGTGCCCAGGCAGCTGGGATGGGCTTGACAGCATCGGCTCTGGTTCTTGGGGAGGAACAGATGGGATCCATTAGCAGAGATTATTGAGATATCTCCAAAGGGCTCTGTCACAACCCATTACACTTAGACAAGCAGACATAATGAGGGCTTAACACGGCCGCCTCGGCAGCACGCCTGGCACAGCTCAGCACTGGTGGAGCCGCGCGAGGACACTTGTGCGCAGAGAGACCCTTCGGACCCCGGGGTCTTGGCAGGTCTGTTGAGAGGTAGTCCCAGCCCTAGGGTGCATGGTCTGGTCCCCCAACATGCACCTCTGCTCCCACACAGCTCAGGTACCCAGCAGCCCTTGGGATGGGGGGATGCCAGCTCCAGATGTGCTCTCCTGTCCCAGCCTTGACTATTCCTCCCCTCCAGCATCCCTGTTCTGCAGAGAAACAGGAGGACACTGCTGTCCCAGGGCTCTGGCACTGGTCTTGTTCTTGGACCCATCCTGGGCTAACACACGCAGGTTGTGCGTGATCCATGTGCTGAGCCTGGGAGCTGTCAGCCCTCCCGATATCTCAGCCCCTGGCTCGCCCAGCCTGGTTCTCAGAAACACAGCAACTGGACAGGATCCCCCCAGCCTCCGCCATGGCCCCCCAGACCCACCCACATCGCTTCCCCAGCAAGCCCAGACACCCCTGACTGACGGGTGGAGGATGCTGCAGCCAGGAAAGGCAGCTGCCTCCGTCTTCTGGCTGCACAGTGCCATTTCGCAAGGCCTCTAGCCCAGCGGGGTGGCTGGAGCCTGTCCCGCTCCTGCCGGGTTCCCAGCAGAGCTGGGAAGGTGCCGTGTTATGCCAAGACATTGCAGCCCTGATGCTGCTCAGCTACATCCTCGCCAGGTCCCCACTGCCACTGTCCCTGTTTAAGGGACTGATTTTTACTGCTCTTTGCTTTCTCACAGCACGTCTCGTGCTGTACAAATGCCATACTTCAGAAGGAGGTCTCCCACAGAAGAGAGGGCTCATTGTCCTCTTTCGTGGAGCGTTTGGAAACCACGTTGTCCCAGGAGATGGAAGGAGGGCAGGACATTCCCCAGGGCTCTCTGTAGAGGAGTGGACGTGCCTTCATTAACAGCTGCCCTGCACTGGATCTTAGAGCAGTCTTTAATCTAACAGTAGTTAGCCAACATTAGAGGGAAAAGGCTGGGAGGGGTTGGATGGAGATCCACCACACCACCAGGACAATTTCTGATGGGTGGTGTATCCCTCAAACCAGGATGCTGCAGGACCTGGTGCATGTTTGGCCCGTTATCCCATCTGCCCTACTCCCAGGGGTGCTGCAGAAAGTTCTGGGCTACCCTGTCCCTTGAGGACCACAGATCACATCTCCCAGGGGTTCCAGGGAATCACCTCCACAGCATCCTGCCCAGTACTCCCCATACAAATTGTCTGCAAAGCCTGGATGAGCTGTCTTCAACCACAGTGTGCCTTCTGCTGGCTTTCCCTATGGGGTTCATGAGGCTTCCCAGGTTTCAGCCGTGGTGATTTGTAACCAGATCATCTGTTTCTCAGCCTCTGTGGGTGACGGCTGCAGTTTCGAGGCAGTTCTCCAGGAATTTAGCAACACCGAGTGGTTCTGGATGGAATGGCTCAGGTATCTGAAGGTATGTCAAGTCTCCACTCAACCATTTGACAGTGTTTTCCACGACCTCATTAGACTGAGGGTCATTAGCCTGGTCACCACAGAAACTCGAGCTCCTAACAGGGAATTATGGTTCATTATTTGCTGCCAGCACAGTAGGTATGTCATGTCTAGCGAGTGCAACTTTTATATACGCCATTACATGACTGGGCGTCGTAGTCTCTAATAATGCTATTTCTGGATTGCAGTAATGATAATTGAGAACTAGCATGTCATTAATTATACAAACAACTTCATGCCAGCGCTGGATTGTGTCTCTAATTTCTGGAACTACTGTCCTCATTTGTTTTCTTTGACAGCTTCTAGCGTTTGATATCTTGCATTATTTGACGTTTTATTCTACAGCCACAGTGAACCCAGGCCAGCGCAATGCATGTCTCTGTAGATGCCTGACCTTCTCCAGGCTCATCCTGCTTCCAAGCAGAGACAGCCTGGGATCTCTGCAAGAACTCCTGCTTCTAAGCGCTCTCCTCCCACGCTGCCAGACGCGTGCTGCCAGGACACGCAGCGTTACCGGGTTGGAGTTTCACCTTGTGCACGGTCTTTGCAGTGACAGGGCACCTCTGGTCATGCCAGGGAACGCGTCGTCCTCTGTGTTTGCAGTTCCCCTCTCCCTCGCTTCTCCTTACAGTTCTGAAGAGAGGGTTGGGGAGCACAGAGACTTTCCCAGGTTTCTGTCTTAACCTAAAAGGACAGTCTGTGCCCTCTGGTTAGTTTAAGTAGCCAAAATCTTGAAGATGCCAATGTGGCTCCAGGTGGAGAGGATGGGAAGGGTGTCTGTGCTGCTGTGCTGTCTTGCAGGAGTGCACCCCAGAACCGCACTGGGGACCCATCTCCAGTGAGTGACGTGGTCCATTTTTGTTCATTTCCCAATGGGAATGAGCCGAATTTGGTCTGGGATTAGCCAGCTGGTTCCAAAAGTGTTGCTGGTTTGCACTGGTGCACAGGTGGGAGACCAAGTGATGTCACATGCAGGAAGCCTGGGTCAGCAGGTATGGTCTGTGTGGGCAGCTCCTGGGGTGGCTGAGGCTCCACCTTTGTTCAGCCACTTCTTCTCATAAGTTATTTTTTAACCTGCAGCATTTTCCTGTTGTAAGTCTCTCCCAGAGCTTTTCAGGACTCTGGTTCTGTTCTTCTGGCATTTTTCCCTGTAGTATAATACGATCCTTGTGAACTCCACTGCCTTCAGTATCTCAAATATTTGCAGTATCTTTTTGTGAAATATTTTGGATGAACAGCATAGCCCCAGGGAGTCCCGGGAAGCACCTCCCAGATAAGGCATTAGGAGCACACATGCAAGAAGGCTTGGGCTTTGTCCAGGGGAACCGGTGAGCATCCAGATGAAACATCCTACACTAGAACATCTGACCCCTGCCACTTGCTCCAAACCATCTCCCCTGCCAGGCACAGAAAAGCATATCATTTTCACACCAAATTTAACCGCAGACTGAATAGCTGCTTCTTTTCCGTGTTGCACAGACCCACTCCACAGTGCTTTGCTATCTAGCGTCTCCCTCTTGCCAGCTGGTTCCTCTGTTGGATCTGCCAGAGGGACATTTTTAGCTGCTCTTACGAAAGGACAATGTTTTTTTTCTAAAATTCCATGTAACTGATCAAGTCCTAAGCTTCCACAGCCCTGTCCCAAAGAGGACACTGAAGATGGGTCCAGGCATCACCCCCAACCCTCTTCTCCCCACAGGGGCCAGCAGGGAGACTGGATGCCCAGCACAGATGCACAGAGCCCTGCTGTACCCATCTGAAGGTCAGTGCAGTCCCATGCTGTCATCTGGCATATTCCCCCCCCCCCCAAATGTTTCCCAAAACAGCCTCCAGCATGATTTTTCCATGCTGCCTCTGTCTCCCATGCAGCCACTGCAGGATCCCTCCCCACCCCCCCTCAATCCAACTGTGACGTGGTTGTGCTCAATGTGATGAGTTTTTTCCAATGAGCTCCTTTTTGCAGCTTTAAATATCCTGCACTCCAGGATCTGGCTTACAGGCAGGCGATTCTTGGTTGACCAAGGGGATTTTCCAGTCACTACATGTAAAGTTGCTCAACAGTGTGCACAACGAATCCATCACTGTAAGATTGTCTCCTCTTCAAGGACTTCTCTTCTTCTCTTCTCTTCTCTTCTCCTCTCCTCTCCTCTCCTCTCCCTCTCCTCCTCCTCTCACCTTCACCTTCACCTTCACTTTCACCTTCACCTTCACCTTCACTTTCACCTTCACCTTCACCTTCACTTTCACCTTCACCTTCACCTTCACTTTCACCTTCACCTTCACCTTCACTTTCACCTTCACCTTCACCTTCACTTTCACCTTCACCTTCACCTTCACTTTCACCTTCACCTTCACCTTCACTTTCACCTTCACCTTCACCTTCACTTTCACCTTCACCTTCACCTTCACTTTCACCTTCACCTTCACCTTCACTTTCACCTTCACCTTCACCTTCACTTTCACCTTCACCTTCACCTTCATCTTCATCTTCATCTTCATCTTTTTTCCTTTTTTATGGTTTGATCTCCAGAGATGGCTCTGCCTCCTGCAAGCAGAGCAGCCCTAACACAGAGCATGGCAGCGCATTTATTACATGTGCATCCCTCATTTTGTACTCCTGCACTCCCAGTGCTGCCACCCGACGTTCGCCGTCCATCTCTGCTGTGCCACGGTCATGTTTTACCAAGGACTGGCAGTGCCATCCAGAAACGTTCTCCAGGCTGGCAAAATCAGATTATTTTTATAAGTGAAACCTAGGATTCTCCAGCCATCTCTCTCAGCTTTGTCTTTGGGATCTATACTAGTTTCTGGGTTCAATCAGGGACCTGAGTAACCTCCAGTGCTCCCTTTGATCACTCAACAGTCTCCAGTTCGCTGTACATCTCAAGTGTCCTCTACTTGGGGCTGCTCGTCCCTCCTCGCACCCCAGTGCTCTCCCCACCCCTGTGGTGCTGCCTCAGCCTCCTTTTCCCTTTCCAGCAGCAGCAGTCGAACAGCCTGTGCCTCTGTCTTTGCAGTTATCCTGGCAAAGAAGCCAGCGAGGAGTCCTAGGAGACCCATCGGTGCGTGACTGGAGAGGTGGGACCTTCCCATAGGTGGTGGTCTCTGCTCCATCTCCGGAGCTCACCCCTCTTTCTACCTACGTGCAGGATGTGCAAGGGCAGTGAGCAGGAGCTGGTACCTACCCGTCTGTAAAAAAACACTGAAGAAGCTGAGAAATACCAGTGAGGAGGGCTTAGGAGCAACCTAGCATTTCTCTCTGATCTCAAACCTCTGTCCCAAGCCTTGTGCATGGACTGTTCTAGGAGGTCTGCAGCATCGAGCATCTCTCTGGGATGCACAGTTCCCTTTGCTGAAAGGGGAAGGATGCTGGTGAGGACCTGTAGGGAAATTACTGAGCTCTCACTCACAGGTTAGTAAATTCTTACAAGGTCCACCTTAAAGATCAGCATGAAGATCATCCACACTTGAAGCTTCTGTCCAGTTGAGAGTTTACAAGTCCAGACATCATTAACATCTTAGGCTTGCTGAGAAACTTTAGGCCATGGGCTGAAGACAGTGATGGAGCTGAACGAGGTGTTTGGAAATCTTGGACTCTCTTCTTGTTGGATGTCTCCTTACAGGCAATGTCACTTGTGAATCAGGAACTCCCACTATTAACATGAGTACATGGTCTTATCAGCACTGTCTTCATGAATTTGGGGCAGTATGATTCAAAATCCTTAGTCTGAGGCATCTGTATGCTGTCCCAGCTGGATACCCAGAATCCGACAGTATGAAACTCTGGGCTAATAGTGATCAGGACCACCACTGTTTTGAGACTAGTTTGTGCAGCATCTGTCTGGAATCGTTTGAGATTGTATTGAAATGTACTTTCAAGAGCCCTACAGCTGAGGCTTAAGCAGGAATAAAATGTGCATACCCGTGATGTAAGATGAAAGAGAAAGCACTTCTTCTATGGAAGGGAGGTGTGTAATTGCAGAGACGTGAACTGGATCTGGTTTTAATCCCATTGGACAGATTGGACACTGTCAAATGCAATTTCTAATCTCAGTCCTGCTCTGCTGCGTTGGAGTACGGCTGAAGGTGTTTTTCAAGTGTTTAGGAGCCTTTCCAAAGACAACAGTATCATCTGGATAACATCAGCCTCCAGGCTGGTTACTGTGAACTGGACGCTCTTTGTAAAGCCCTCAGTGCTGATGCAAACCCATATGGTGCATGTTTAACCTGGGACGTGTCCATCTGTAATACATGCCATGAGGTTCCTGTGGCTCTCGTGCTGTGGCTCGGCCACACTCAGCCTGTAAGTGCAGAGCAGAAGTGCTGTCCCCTCTCCCAAGTCCCACAGGACTTCTCCAACCCATAGAATTAGTTGGATGGGTCACAGAGAGCTCCTGCCATGCTGATTGTCCATGTACAGCCTGCACCACTCCAGATCTCCCCAGCTCTGCATGCAATGAACCCACCCAGCCTTTCTATGTGAGCAGTGCTGAGCTGGTCTCTGCACCCGTATCCCCAGCAGAGCAAGAGTGCAGTGGGTATGGAGCAGCCCTGGCTCAGTGCAGGAGTGGGCTCCTCCAGGGATGCCCTTGGCGGAGCCTGGGCTTGAGCAGGGATTCAGGGGGTGCAGAGGTGATGCTCAGCACCAGCTCAGAGCCCTGGGAGGATGGGCAGCACGTTCTGCCTGCTTCACCTTTTCCATCTCCACTTTCAGGCACACTGATGCTCTCCCTGCCTCTGTCTCCACCCTCATCCCCAGGACACCCCAGTGCCAGCCTGGGGTGGATCTCTTCCGTCCCCAAGCGGCTCCTCCTCTGCAGGGACTGCTGCTCCTGCCTGTACCAGTCCTGGAAGACACACACCTGGGAGCCTCTGCCCTGGAATGGAGTCAGCAGCCACCCCTTCATCCTTCAAAAAACAGTGAATGATACCACTGTGAGGGATGCCAGGCCTCCCCCTGTCTGAAGAGAAGGCACAGCAGGGTCAGCATCCACCAGCTGTGGGGCCAAGGGCTTGATCTGGCCGCAAGTCAGAGTCACCCAGATGATTATTGCAGAGGAAGAGTATCCACTTCTCTCTAAACAGCTCTGAAGGGGCTTTTTCCTCTGTCCCGCTGACACTTCAAAAGTCCTCATGCTTGGCACAGCCACACAGTGGTGCGTTCTTGGGTTTCAGTTTTCCTTTTGCTGCTTCTGTAGCTCTTCCAGGGGTGAAGAGGTTTGGAAAAGCTGCAGGTGGAAATGGAAAAGTGGAATGAATACAGATCCTAGACACTCCTGATTTTTATGGCCATGAGCAGCAGAGGGGAAGAAAAGAAAAATAGGTGTATGTTCCTGGCTGGAAACTTCCAAGCTGCGATTATAACAAGGAGGTGTTTGAGGAGATCAGGAAAACCACCATAGTGGTTTGCAAAGTTGTTTTCTGACTTGCTTTAATGCACAGCCTGTCACTTCAGACAGCTCAGACTCCGGGTCTGGCCAAGAGCGGAGAGAACCAGCTATACAACGGCTGGCATTGACTGCGGAGGAGCAGAGTTTTGCTTCCCAACCAAGAACGAGGATTCAAAGCACAGCATGCTGAGGAAGGTATAGAGAAGGGCTTAGATTAAAAGTTTAGACATCCCTGCACTGTGTTAGGCTGGATATTGGCACAACTGCATCAGTCTGCTGGGACACCAGCAACACTTGGCGACAGTGCAACAAGCCTCCAGCTAGGACTAACCTTGTGTCATCGGAATGTCAACCTGCATTTAGGTACCCGAAATAAATCATGTCCCTATAGAGCAGCTGAGTGAGAAACAGACCTTTGCAGCTTGTCTTCCTGTTGACATTTGTTCTGGTGTCTGTCCCTTGTAAAGTGTCTGATCCACGTCTGCAGAGGGAGGACAAGCCTTGGAGAAGCACACATGGGCAGCAAATGCTGCAGCTGCACAACGGATGGTCAAGCTCCTGTGGAAAGAGATTTCCAGACACAGGTACCAGCACTGCTGTCCCTATGGTAAGGTAGAAAGAGGGTGATTTGGAGCCTTTTACCTCTTTGTTCTACCCAGGCTGGTGGACCCCCAGCATCCCTGCCCGAATCCCACCAGTCTTGGGAAGGACGGTGTCCCACAGGGCCAGCCTGAAACAAACAGATTCTGCTTTTGGAGAAATCAAAGTCTGACAGCATCTCTCTAGGGGCCTGAACTATTCTCAACTCCTTCCTCTTATTTTGATAACTTAATAGATATTAATTTTTTTTTTCTATTGCCTTGGTAAAATAAAGACATTCTGGCTTTTTCCTAGCAAACCAAAATTTTTGGGAAAGCAAATCTTTGCATTTCTGTCTAAGCTTGCACAGGCTCTGCCTACACAGCCCCTGCCCCTGGGGTCTGCAACCAGATGCCCACCGATACCTCGACCAGGCTCCAGATAACCCAGAGCTGTCTCACACAGGTATCTGGGGTAGAAATGAAGTGCAGAAGAATCTCCTCTTCCCTGGTGCCCACCACACCAGTACCCAGGTGCTGGTCCCATGGCCCAGCTGGGTCTCGGTGAGCTGACTCCCTGCCATCTTCCCCAGGGTTAGTATCTTTGCTCCATTTCCTTACAGAATATGGTGCTGAGAAGCAAAAAGTTATCATTTTCCCCTTTGGCACAGGACCTCTGTTTGCTATATTTGTGCCTTCATCTCACAAATTAGCCTGCTCCCATTGGGTGGTGTTGCATCTGCACACCCATCCCACCAAGTGTCTGGTACGTGTTGCGGTGGTGGGACCAGGTTGTCTGCCAACAGAGGTGACACTGAGCAGCTGCCAAGTGTCCCTGGGGACAGATCAGTTCTGCAGGGAGCTGCTTGGCCAGGAGGGACATCCTGGGCAGTCCGGTTCCAGTGCTCCACTGTCCCAGACCGGTCCCTGCTCGAGTTGCCTGCGGGTCACAAGTGTCTCAGGGGTCCCCAAGAGGTGGGTTTGGCTCTGCGAACAGGAGCACAGACAGACCCTGGGGCTGAAAGAGAGGATGGCAAAACACGAGGGAAAACACATCCCCTGCTGCGACTGCTTCTCCTAATGAAGAGCAGGGCTTTACCCAAGCCTGAGGGCATGGAGGAAGCGCTGAGCAGAACTTGGCTGGGGAAGCACTCCCTGCTGCAGAGCTGGTCCCCATGCGGGAAGGCTCAGGGCAGGGGTCGAGCTGACAAATTTGATGAGCCCCGAGGACAAGGACCTGCTGGCTGCTGCTCCTCTGAGCCACTTTCCCTAGAAAGCAGGCAGCGATGAAGACGGGCACGGTCGGAGAAGAGCTGCCGAGGTTTCTGTCGGGGGGGACAGGGACGCGCTGCCAGTCCAGGGAGGCCTGATGGGTCTCGCAATTGTTCGAGCTCCGCACCGCTGCCCCCGGCCAACACTCGGGCTCTTCGGAAAGTATTTCTGAATGATTCCCAGCCATCGTTCCCATTTTGTTCTGTTTAAATTTTTTCCTCTAAGACAATCTCGCTCGTAATTGTTCTCAGATTTAGGAAACTGGCTCTTCCTGAGACCCAGAAAACATCGTTGCTGGTTGAGGCAGTATCCTTCTCGCTCACAGTGAGCTCTCTCGATCAGTGTTTGTGCCTCGGGCTGCTGCAGCGTCTCAGACCAGATCGTGACCTCGTTTTTGCTGTCGGTGTGAGGTCCATGCTACCACCACCCTGTGCTGGGCAGAAATGTTTTGGCTTCAGACGTCAGCTCTGGCTTTTGGAGAGCCACGAGCGTTTCATGGTGGTGGGGAGACCCTCTGGTGCACATGTGAGCATCTACGGTACGAAGGTGCTGCTGCAGGTGTTTGGGGCAGTCTGTCCCTCTCTTCAGGGACAAAAAGGCCTCTGCCATGCAGCTTCTATGGCAGGAAAGAGATGCAGCAACGTGTGACACTTTGAGCCTTCAGCAGCGCTAAACTGAGCTTCCCAGTATCTGATCACTGAGCTCCCCAGTTTCTGATCACATCAAGAGCAGCTTTCCTTCAAAAATGCATCCTGACAGTATCTGGCTGGAGGATCTGTGCTAAATCAGCTGACAAATGCACTGCCTGAGCCCTGAAAGGTGTTTTACCACTGCCTTTGGTCTCCTCTTCACCACATTAAACCAGCTCTTCCCTCAGTGGCTTCCGTGCTCCAGAACGGGCACTGCTATGGGGGAGGTTGGACCATCAGGCTTCTGCCAGCCAACACTTACCAGTGGATACTGGGAACCAGTTCCCCGCTGCTGGGAGCCCAGTGTCTGCGCTGAAGCTAGACCTCGTCCATCAGTCTGTCTCCATGGCAAGACACAGAGATGTTCGCTCTCCCTTGGAGCATCTGGGATGGGGTGATCCAGGAGGCTGCTCGTGCTCCCCTGCTGTGGCACAGAGACGTGCTCGTTGCATCTGCCTGGGGTTGCTGCCAGGATTTGTCCATCCATTCATTTGGCAAAATGCAAGGGAAAAAGCTGCATGGAAATAGAGCAGAAAGGGGGGGAAATGGGAAATGGGGGCTGGGAGAAGTGTTATGGCAAGGTCAGGTGTCTGCACAACACTCCCAAAGGTGTCCGTGAAAGTCAAAACAGTAGTGGAAGAGCAACCTGGGAACACAGGAGCTACCCACGTAGCCCCGGGAAGGTCAAGCCCTGTTGGCAGGGCGCTTGCCATGGGGACCGGCTCGTGCCCACTGCTGAGAGGCCACCAATCCCGGCTCTGCTTGCCCAGGGGTGCGATAAAGGGCTCAGCACGGGAAGAGGTGGGACAGGCGGGTGGAAGGACAGCTGGTTTTATGAGAGGAGCCTGGAAGTGCTTGGCTTGTTTAGTCTAGAAAGACGAAGGCCGGGAGAGAGTTGGTCTATAAATACACCTGGGAGTAAGCAGCAGGAGGGAGAAGAGCTATTTAGGCTGGAGGACAGTGCTGGCAGAGCAGCAGATGGCTATCAGCTGGCCGTGAACGCGGTTACGCTGCGAGCGAGAGGAGTGATCCCCTCGGCAAAAGCCAACCCTCCGACAGCCTCTCCTGGGGTCAAGCGGGGCCAAAACCCACAGCTCAGTGGAAACCTTCAGCCCAACAGCCTTATCGAAAATCATGTTGCATCTTCATAGCCCTGAATGTCTCCGTGCCATCGGGGCAGTGATGGAAGGGGAGCCGCTTAGCAGGGCCAGCCTGGTTGGGCACCTGGCAAGGTCACCTGAGAGCATCACAGGGGTGATGCTCAGAGCCTCAGGTGCCACCATGGCCAGTATCCCACCACACTCGTCACCGGTGTGAGCCGTGAAGCTGAGCGGCACGTCAATTCGCCGAGCAGCTGTGGTGCTGGGAAGCTTGTGGTTCACCGGAAACTTAAAAAAAAATAAATAAATGCTGGTGCAGATCCAGTTTGGCACGAGCCCAGATTAAAAAAACAAACAAACACGACATTTCTGGTGAACTAGAAACCCTGGCGCCTGGCCAGCACTGCAAATAGCCCGACTGGTTTCAAGATGGAGCTCGAAAAATTTATGAGGAGGATTACCCGAGCGTCTGCCTGTGGTAGTAGGGGATGGGAATGGGTCCCTCAGGAGTGCTTCTCGGGCCGGTGTTCGACCTGCGGCCGCAGCCCGGCACACCAGAACACGGGCACCCTGCTCAGCCTGGCTGGGAGTGGTGGCCTGGACACCTGCTATGGGACCGCTCTCCTCCTCCCACCACAGAGACCGCCCCAGGGGAACCACCCTTCAGAAAGCAGAGAGGGAAAGGATAGGTGTGGGAGTCCTGACCGTGCCGCCCGGGTGATGCTGCAGGCAGATCTCACAGCCGAAGCAGCTGATGCTCAGGAGGCGCTCAGGGCTGGTATCTGCACAGCCGTGCTAAGGTGGTGCTCAAGGGCACCTTGCACATCGCTCCCACTCTCCTTGATCCTGTTTTGTCCTCCAGCTCCATCCTCCCATCTCCCTTCCCCATTGCAAGAGCTCCCTGGGCATGGTGGGAAGATGTCCTGCTCCGGTCCCCGCTGCTCAACCCCTCCAGATGTGCAGTGGGAGTGGAGAGCAGGTCGTTACACCCCGTGATGGCTGATGCATGATGTGCAACGCGATGTGCAACATGACATGCACACCTGGTGTAAGCAGTGTGTAACACAATGTGTAGCACAACATGCCCACCCGGTGCAAGTGATTTGTAACACGATGTGTGACATGACGTGCACACCTGGTGCGAGTGATTTGTAACATGAAGTGTAACACGACATGCACACCCGCTGCAAGTGATTTGTAACACGATGTATGACACGATGTCAACACCCAGTGATGTGTGACACGATGTGTAGCACGATGTGCACAACCGGTGCAAGTGATTTGTAACACGATGCATGACATGATGTGCACACCCGGTGATGTATGACACGATGTGTAACACGATGTGCACACCCAATGCGAGTGCGGCCAGCTTCCACCCTCACACCCTGACGACAAACCCGCGCATCCCCAGGTGCTCCCAGTCAAATAATCTCGTGACATGATGTGTCACCGGGGAGATTCCCATCCAGCCTTGCCACTCACAGCTTTCTCCATGTGACCTCATCGCTTCATGTTTCTTATCCATTTCCTCTTCCCTCCCAGCTGATTTGGATGATTTGTTTTATTTTGACGACCTGCCCCTTCCCCATCCCTCGAAGCCCAGGAGGAGCAGGAACGAACTCTGCTGATGCTCTCAGCTGGGCAGTTGTGACGGCTGCAGCACAGTGTTTTAAAAGAGATTTGAAGTATTGCTCACACTCGGGGGGCTCAGGGCCTCTTTCCAGCTGGTTGAGCTTAAAGCAGGTTACAGCTTTGGGAAATGGGGCCCTTTTGAAGTGTCAAATACACCGCGCTTTGGCGTTCCCAGAACACGTAAGATGAAAACCTGCTACCCAAGCACATCAAACTCCCATCCCCATAACATCATCTCTTTCAGACCCCCCAGGGACCCCTCTTTAGGATGGGCCCTGCCTGTGCTGGATTCGCTGCTCAGCAGAGTTCCCAGGCACAGTGATATAAAAGCCTGTGTGGAAATAAAGAAAGATTTTATCTCCTGCCAGTGCTCAAGCTGCCAGCAGCCTGTGAGTGTGCCCTTCCTTCCCTGGGGGACCTTCAAACATCTAACATCCAGCCCCGGCAGCGGAGAGCGGGGTGGGAAAGGATCGCAATGGGGTTTTTAATTCACCAGCCACTCCTGCCCCTTGCACCAGCCTGCTGGTGGGCTCTGCAAGCCCATCTGTCCCCTGACCCTCCAGGCACAGGGACACAGATGCTGTTGGGGGGCACCGAGGCACCCCGACAGCCTGCACTAGGCTGCTTGGGCATCCTTGGCTTCATCACCCAGCTTCAAGCCTGCTCTGGCTTCATGCAGCCCTGTGCATCACGGCGCTTTGGCAACCCCAGCAGCGCTGGTGGATGTCCCGCTCCACAGCACCCTCAGCATCCCCAGCTCCTCTGGGGTCCTGCACACCCAAGAGAACCCTGGACATCCCAGTCTCAGGGCTTGTCCCAGCTCTTACTGTGCATGGGAATCCCCTCTCCTCCATGGCCTGGGGCTCGTGGGGCGGTATCGCTGTGCTGTGCTGGGTGACCCCCATCTCAGGGTGCTGGCCTATCTCCCTGGTCTCTGGGATGGTTGTGTCTGCTCAGCCTGGTGCTCTGAATCACTGCTGTGTTTTGTCTGTCCGAGACAGCTCTGCTGGATTCAATTAAGGGCCGTGCTGCATCTCACTTGCTTGTGAAAGCAACTGGGGCTTGGCCCACTTGGTGTCTGCTGCTTCACCTCAGTGCTTCACCGCCAGTGTTTCTGCTCCAGGGTGGGCAAGGCGGCTCAAACCTCCCTCAAAGCCGTGCAGCCATGGCAAATGCCACCAGGGCACTGCCAGGGGCAGCTCACAGCGCTGCAGACAGGTGTGCGGCGAAACACCTTGGGTGGTGGCAAGAGAACAGTCCTGCCCCAGCAGCACCCCCTCTCCTACAAGTGCTTCAGTCTCTCCTCCGTGTCCACATCCCACCCCACACAGAGTGGCTGCTTGTCCTGCTGCCCCAGACACTGTGGGGCTGTGCAATGGGGCCAGCAGTGCCCACCGCTCATCTTGTGTGTGCTTGAGGACTGTGCCGTCCCCTGCCATGGCTCCCTGTTGGGACAGGGCAGCTCCCATCCCCACACACCCCACAATTGGGCATGGGTGCCACCAGGTGCCATCACCTGCAGCATTCGCACCCGCTGGTGCCGGGGCTGCGCAGGCAATACCTCTGTGCTTTGGGAAGTCATATGGCTTCTCGGTGCCAGCCCCGCTTTGTTATGTGCTAAGATGCAAAATATTTTAATCCACGATTCTCTTTCGTGTTTCTTTTCTTTCCCATGCTAGATTCCTAGAAGACAGGGAATTTATGGTGTGAGTCCGCTCCAGCCGCAGAGGAAGCCCAGCCAAGGTCAACACCACGAGACAGTCAGCTCCTGCCAAGGGGGGAAAGAACGATCGCTTAGTGCTTGGCGGAGGAGGAAATCAAACCAAAACCCTTCCAAAAAAATCTAGATATAAAACACCCCCCACCCCAAAACCCTTTGGTGGAAAAAGACCAAAAGCCGTAAGGACTGTGCCTGCACGGTTCCCTCCGCCGGCCCCAGCTTGGCCAGTCCCCTCCACCCCATCCCTCTCCACTGGCACCATGCAGGGAGGCCAGTGAGTGGGGACATGGCTGGTGGCACGGGGACGTCCCTACCGCTGTGCCCAGCTTGATTGTTCACCTGGGGGTTAGACAGTCAGGCCAGTTTTCAGTGTTCAACACCCGGGTTGCAGGCTACCTTTCTTACTTAGGAGCTGTTTCTGCGTGGCTGCTGGGTTTAGCATCACTCCCCAGCATCCTTCCCCTCATCCTGCCCTGGTGCCTCTGCCAGATGCTGCTCTGAGACCTGCCAGGTGTGCGGGGGCCAGAGATTTCAGCATCTCGTGGCATGCACATTCCCAGCCCGGTCTTGGCAGCCCCAGGGAATTAGAGCCATTTCATTGCGTTAAACGCTGCACTTTGGGATGTTCTCCAGCAAACGCACTCAGTGCCCTTCCTGGCGTGTGGCTGCATCTGCCAGGGACTCTGCCAGGCTCTGCTGCATGGACTCACGCGTGTGTCGGTAAGATTGCACGGTGGGATGGATGCCAGAGCGCTGCCTGTGCTGCCCGTGCTGCCCATGCTGCCTGTGGCACGGCGAGAAAAAGAGGGGAGAGAACGTCAATCTGTGGGGCGAGCAGCTATAGGGAGCGAGATGGGGCCTGCAGAACCTCAGCAAGGACAGACGTGCTGGTCATTTCAAAGACATAAAACAGCTAAGGAGGAGAAGGGAACAGTCTGTTCTCCCTGCTCGTGGCAGACAGGATATCAAATGGGCTGAAGTTATAGAGGAGGAAAATCAGGTTAAACGCCACAAAAAGCAATCTGAGCAAGGCGGCCGGCACAGCTCTGCTGGTGTGGAAGTGCCCGGGCCTGAGGCCGGGGCAGGGAGGGACAGCAGAGCAGCCCCAGCCCTTGAGACCCCACCGTGCGTCTCAGATCCCGTGGGCAGCTCTGGGCATCGCCGTGGGCTCTGCCCCCCCCAGCCTGGGCCAGGCTGCCTGTTCCTCCTCCATCCCCTCTGATCTGACCACATTTCTCTCCTGTCACCCCTTCCCCTTGTTCTGGAGCTGGGATGGGGTCTCTGCCTTGCCCGGGGAGCTGCTGGAGACCACAGGAGGATCCTGCTGCCCATGGGAGGTGGTGGGGGACCGCGATGAGGGGGCTGGGGAAGCAGACAGTCCCACGGCCTGAGAAGCGGTGTCTGATCCCATGTGGTGAGGGTTGCTGTGCTGGCATCACGCACCACTCCTGCCTCCCCTGCCTGCTGCCTTTACCCCTTTGCTGATGCCAAAGCCTAGATCTCCATCCCGGTCCCAGGGGTGACCTACACAGTGGCCTGAGGCCACTCTCCAGCTCATGGGAGACGTTGGGAAAGCAAAGCCTTGCTGAGGCAGTGGCGGCCCCAGACCAGCCCCATCTGCTGTGGTGTCTGGGCCCTGTCTGTGCCTCCCACCTCTGCTGGCCCAGGACCCTTGTCACCACCAGAAGGGACCCGTTCAGGCAATGCCGGCAGCTTTCTGGTGTCCTGTGTGCTCCCAGCCCTCAGAGGAGACACCTGTCCAGGACAGAGGGGCTGAAGATCACCATTGGGCAGCATGTCCTGCTCTCCCTCCACATCAGGGCCACTGTTCTCCAGGGCTTCCTTAAGGACAAGCCTGGACTGACCCACTGAGCAGGATTTCCACAACGCGCCCTGAGACACCAGATCCATCATTTCACAGGAGACGTTTTCTGGAAGTCAGAAGACACTGTCCTTTCTCTAGCTCTGCTGGGTCATCCCCATAGCCGTTCTGCCTGCCCAAACCAAGCCCCAGGAGCACACGCACCAAGACCCCCAGATTGCCCAGACTCCAGTCGTGCAAGCCCTGCTGGGCCAGTGAGCAGTGCTGGAAGTGTCCTCTGGCCATGGATCTGCTGGAGGGCACGAGGGATGTTGCAGGGACATCTGCTCACATCTAGGCAGGTGAAGTTGCAGTAGATGAACAAAGACATGGTCTGGGCCAGTGCTCAGGGTGCCAGTGGTGCTGGTCTTCTGTGTGAGTTTTGCAGGGAGGAAGATGTTGCTCACTATCTTGTCCATGGTGGTGGGGTTGGCTGCTCAAAGCCCTTCAGCTCATTATGCAGCTGGGCAGCTGAGCAGTCCCAGAGCTGGGCACCAAACCTATCCCAGGGCAAGACATCTGGTGTAAAGGAGGTCCCACGGCACGGGAGAACCCACCGCTTCCAGTGCAGCACATCAGGACGAGTGGTGCTGGGCAAAAAATCTGCCACCTTCTCCAGCTGGTTTGGCTGCTTGTGTGTGTTGCCTGCACCCAGCAGTGCTCGGGACAACCTGTGCCCGTGGGCTGGTGCCAGCTTGTCCTCTGCACCTTATCCAGGGGAAGCGGTGTTTCCTGCGGGTGTCCTGCCCATCGGCTGCCGGCTGCCGCCGTGACTCATGCAGCTGGTTTCCACTTGCACCTCCCGGCCTCTCCCGTCCACTCCCACCCTTCCTTGGCAGGGAAGGGTGTGAAATATCCAGCTTATCGTGGCCCCACTCCCCAGTGATTGCTGTTGCTTCTCGTGTGCAGGCACCTCCCTACTCCACACCACCCAGACCACAGAGCTGGGGGGACCAGATGGGTCTTTAGCCTGGCCACGGCTCTCCTGAGCACCCTGAGCACTGGCACCTGCCTCTTGGGAGATCCTCAAACCTAGAATGTCCCTTGGCCATCTCTGTAGAGAGAGCCCCCGGCACAGCCCCAGACCTGGAGGTGCCCCATGCCTGTAGGATGGGGATGGAGACTGACACCCCCCCCCGGCTGATGGCTTGGGTACGAAAGTGCAGGTCTCGTCCACCCATCTGGACGAGCATGCTCACTTGTCACAGGAGCTACCTTGGTGTGTCATGGTGACTGTTCACCCCATGCCCAGCAACCACATTGGGGAGCCAAGAAGGGGAAGGCAGAAATTTCCAGCAGCAAGATTTGTGTGGTGTTGACACAATTCATTGAGAGAAGAAAGAAGCGTTTTGTGGTTAGACATTTGGTGTCTAAGACATTGGCTTCTGTTCCTGCCTCTGCCGCGCTTCAGTTCCAGACTAGCCACACGAAACCCTTCGGGCTGCTCTAGAGCAAATGCCATGGAGCAACTGCTCCCCACCGCCTCGGTCTGCAACAGGGCTGGTTAGACCAACGCTGACCAAGGCGCTCGGCCATTTGGGGTGAGAGAGTCCCCATACACTTGTCCTAGACCAAGGAAGGGACTGTTGCCTGTGTTTACTCCGTTTGACTTCTGAAGCTGACTGATGTCTCCCTGTTTGAGGCCCCCTCAGCTCGACTCCATTTAAGGGGCTTAGGAAGAATTGAACATTGCTGGAATTCTTCTCTTGCTAACTTTAAACATTCATTATTTTAAATGCTAATCCCCTGGGATTATCCAATTGGAGAGAGCAATGTAAAGAAAAGGGAGAGAGAACAGCATGTCTTCTTGCCCCTTGTGCACCAGCTGATGGCCCTTTTGGGGAGGGAAAGTGTGAAAATGCCAACACAAGCTTCTCCAAACCTGGCTTCATTTCTACACCTCAGTGTGGACTCTCAAATAAGCCAAGTCTGAAGTCTCATGATCCAGCTGGTTTTGAGTCGTACATGTCCAAAGTGTCTCCGTGAAGTGCGAGGGGGAAATGTGTATTTTTCCATGTGTGTGACTCAGAAATGACTGAACCCAGTCGGTTCCAATTTCTTGAAAAATCTGCTTTTGGCTTGAGCCCAAGAGTGGAAACTTTCAACCAAAAAAGAGTTGATTTGAGCTCTAAATAACATAAAAAAAGACTTAGAAGGGAAACTGGATTTCAACCATCGTTATGGCAATCACTTCTCATGGCCTTCTGACAGCAACAGCAGAGCAAGTAGTGAAAGTAATTCCCAAGGAAAATTCGCTTGGATTCCACGGGCAGGTCGGGATTCGGCTGCAGACGCTTTGTACCGGCCGTTCACGAGCAGGAGGGAGCTCAGCCCTTGGAACGGCGGAGGAACAGGAGTGCTCAGCTCCAAAATGCACGGAGGACGGGGGTCAGCCCTGGGCCTTGGCACCGACCGAGTGCAGGGCAAGTGCTTTCGGACACAGACACAACCCTGCCCGGGGAGACGGTTCTTTCCCCGCTCAGAGTTGTGCCTGAGCTGCGAAACGCCCTGTTCAGTCGAGGAAGATTTATTCCCTGAGAAGTGCCTGAATAATTTCAAGCCACAATTAATTAAAGACTGCTGCAATCTGCTTGCAAACAGGAAGCGGGGCAGAGAAAAAAGACACAATCTCTAGAAAACCGACGTGTTGTGAATTAGCTCTAATCAGGCTAACGATGATGGATGCACTCCCCCAGTGGCTTTCATCTGCAAGCTTATTACACTGATCGTTGCGAAGGCCCTGCGCTGGATTAGGATGAGATGGACCAGCTGATAGACTGGGTTTCTCCTGCATTTCAAGGATGCTGGATCTCGGCGTGGAGATGCTGTCCAACTTGGCCGTGGTCACACCAGTAAATCAATGGCCAGGCTATAACCGGCAATGTGGCTCCCTGGCTCTGAAGAGAGGCCGGCAGATTTTCCTGAAAAGAGCAGACTGTTTATATTCGGTGAAAAAAAGCTCCATTAATTGGAATGAGAGCCTAGAACATGTGTTGCTCACCAAAGTATGCAGGACATCGTAGTATGGCACAGAGCTGCAGGCTGGGAGGGATCTCTGGTGACCCCGTCCAACCTCCTCCTCGAAGCAGGGCTAGCTCCAAGGAGAGACCAGGTGTCTCTGAGCTTTGTCCAGGCCAGTTGTGAACATCTCCAAGGAGGATTTTCACCCTTGCAGTGAAAATCTTTTTCTTCACGTCACGTTGGATTTTGCCTTGCCACAACTTGTGTCAGCTGCTCCCGGATCCTTCGCCACACACCTCTGAGAAGACCCTGGCTCTGTCTTTGTTACTCATTAGGCAGATGAGGACAGCAATTAGAGTCCCTTAGCTGAAGACACCCACTTCCTTCAGCTTCTCCTCATGCATCACATACTCCTGCCTCTTATGATCTTGGTGAACACTGGAGTCACTCCAGCATGTCACTTTTTTATAGTCATCCCAACACAAATACAACACTAAGTCCCACCAAGAGCTGATCTGGGCATTGCACAAATTAGTGAAGGTACAAATCACGGTGACTTTGCCCCTCTGGAGGTACCACCTGACAGACACAGGTGTCTGCTCATAGCGAGCGTGGTCAACCAAGTGCCAGCTGAAGGGGATGAGTAGTTGGGCAGGTGCTTGGGTTAAGGAGAGGACGATACCAGGCTCATCAAGCAACATGACTGAGGCCAAAACCATGGAGACGTGTGGGCTGTGGCAGGAGCCCGTGTATCTCATCACAGGGTGTCTGGTGTGGGACATGGCTGTGGTGAAGGGAGACGTGAGTGGGACACAAGGGATGCGTGGAGGTCATGGGTTGACCCCATGATGGGGAGTGCCATGCAGAAATGTAGTACATCACTGTAGATGTGACAGAAACCTGCTCAAATGAAAGGGCTTTGAGGGTTGATGCGGTTGAGGTTTCACTGACTTTGGGTGCAGTCTTTGCTTTGGGAAAAGGAGAAGTATCTCCAGGACTGTGCAGAGAAACAGGCTTCTGAGCACTGTGGTTGCCTCCAGATTGGGACCTGCACCTCATGAAAAGGAGACTGTGGAGGGAAGCACTGCATGAGCACAGTGATACTCGGGTATTTTTGGGTCAACTCAGGACCACAGAGATGATCAAGGGCCACAAAAATTCTCAGAGAGCTGGAACAGCTCTGCTGGGAGGACGGGCTGAGAGAGTTGGGGTGTTCAGCTGGAGAAGAGAAGCTCTGAGGAGACCTTATTGCAGCCTTTCCAGACTTAAAAGGGGCTGATAAGAAAGGGACAGACTTTTGAGCAGGGCCTGTAGTGATAGGACAAGGGTGATAGTTTTAAACTAAGGGAGGGGAGATTCAAGTTGGACATGAGGAAGAAATTCTTTACTCTGAGGGTGGTGAGAGCCTGGCCCAGGTTCCCAGAGAGGTGGTGGCTGAACCATCCCTGGAGACATCCCAGGCCAGGCTGGACGGGGCTCTGAGCAACCTGAGCTGCTGAAGATGTCCCTGTCATGGCAGGGGGGGCACTGGGGGAGCTGGGAAGGTCCTTCCAACCCAAACCCTTCTATGATTCTATTATTTGATGACCCTGTGCTGGAGTCACTGCAGCCACTGTGGAGGAATACGATGGGTGGGATGGGGTCCTTGTCTCCATCCCCTGAGGAGCTGGGGCAGAGAGACCCCATGGAGGGATGCACTGGTTGAACTGTGCTTCTCCTAACACGGACCTGTGGAACTGAAGCCCTGCACGGCCTGGGGAACCATTCACATCGATTGTGCTCCAGTCCTTTTTAGGCACCGGAGCAAGCAGTCTGGGTATGTCCTTTAATCATGACTGCTCATAAATCCTGCTGTCACACTGGGAGCCTTTCACTTCCAGATATAGATTGGAGACCAAATGCTACCAACTATTCTGGGACATGGCAGCTGATAGATGGCCCCAGAATTTACTATTTTAGACTTGGTCTTTGCTGTTGGGAGACACGGTAGAAAAGTCCGTTGCAGAACGTGCACATTGACCACAGAGGTTTCATCTAAAACAAACTGAAGAATAACCTCTGCCAGATTAATGGTTCAAGTGGGTATTTCTCTTTCCCGTATTCGGAGAAGTTTAGGGACCCTGCCACCGAAGTCAACTGAACTGAAAAGCTCAGAGGCTGAATGTACTAGAGGATGACAGGGTTTTCAAGACAAAAGTATAAACCTATTTGGTACCCGCTGCAAGAAGAGTGGCTTGGCCATCAAAAATCACAGTGAGAATGAACAGAACTTAAAGAGATGGGGCAGATCTTCAGGTAAAAGCGGCTCTGGGGACCTGGAAGTGCCCAGCGTAAATGAGAATTGCCAGAAGTCAAGCTGAGCAGGACCTTGCAAAGGTAGTTCAAACAAATAGCGAAAGATTCTAGCTAAGTCAATAAAGAAACAAGCTGGTATGTGGGGACAAGAGTGGAGATCAAAGGCAATCTCAGGATGCCTCTCATCAAAATGCATTGTATTTCTTGTGAGATCAATGGTGCAGCCACCGTAGGGTTACTCATGGCAATGTCCCCAGGAAACCAAACCCAGGGGTGGTCTCAGCCCAGGAAAACCCACCTACCACAGTTCTACAAGGACTGGCTCCAGCTCAATGCAGTGCCCATGGGAGTAGGTCAGTGTGGGCTGGTGAGGGCCAGCAAAGGTGAGGGGCTCATCAGCCACCCCCAGCCCTGAGACAGGTCTGCCTGGAGCCCTGCAAGCCTCCCATCCCTGCCCCATTCTCAGGACAGCATCTTCTGAATGTTTAACATCTAACTGGAGGTTTAGATTGGATATTAAGAAAAATTTATGCATGGAAATGGTTGTCAGGCGTTGGAACAGGCTGCCCAGGGCGGTGGTGGAGTCACCATCCCTGGAGGGGTTGGACAGACGGAGATGAGGTTCTCAGGGACATGGGTTAGTGACAGTGTTAGGTTAGTGGTTGGACTTGATGATCTTGAGGGTCTTTTTCCAACTAAAACGATAAATTTATGCATGGAAACGGTTGTCAGGCATTGGAACAGGCTGCCCAGGGCAGTGCTGGAGTCAGCATCCCTGGAGGGGTTGGACAGACGGACATGAGGTTCTCAGGACATGGGGTAGTGGCAGTGTTAGGTTAGTGGTTGGACTTGATGATCTTGAGGGTCTTTTTCCAACTAAAACGATTCTATGGTTCTATGATTCTATGGTGCTGCTGGGAGGCAGCAAGGTCTAGCCCATGAGATCGTAGTCTTTATAGTGTAGATACTAAATGCATAGGTACTATAGGTTTCAGTTGTGTGGATTTTCCTCATAGGGCTTATGGAGGACATGGAAACACTGACCTGGAAGAGCCATTCTGAAGGAGCCAGCGGGTAATGAATTTTAACTGTTAAGGCAATAAACAGGGATACTTGCACATCCTCGAGAAATTCAGGCACTGCCAGAATTTAATATTTTGTAGATGTTGGGAGGAGGAAATCTCTTTCCAGTGTGCAGCAGGAGTTCGAATCCTTGCTCTAGTCGTAAAGGAGGAGGACCAGGAGATGCAATCTGCCTTCTCTCCCCTTGGACCCAGCTCAGCTCTGTCCCCTGCTCTCATCTCTGTCCCTTCCAGCACCCCAGCAGGGTTTTTCAGTTTAGCAAGACCCTCATCGCTCTCCCACCACAGCTTTGCCGTGGGACTTGGCCCCACAGCCTTCACCCTTTAGCGAAGTGTAGCTTGTACCAGGGTCCAGGCTTGGTCCCATGTGGCCCCAGTGCACATGCACATCGCCTCCAAGGAATGTGCTTTCTGGGTGGAAACTGTGTCATCAGAGAAATATTTCATATTTTCGTTCGTTCGCATTCCCCAAATGAAAAATGAATCGCGAAGTCTCATAAATAAGGGGCCGAGTTTCTCATTTACATATTTCTGTGGTTGTTGGAGCAGGGGCGGCAGTGGTCCTGCCAACCATGTCCTAAGCCTTCTCCCGTGCACCTTCACTCTCGCTGGCAGCTGCCTGCGCTCCCTGGAACACGCTGCCCCGGGACCCGCGCGCTCGGACGTGCTCCCTTTGCTCACCCTTCCTCCTGCCAAGCCTCTCGTGCCTCTGTGGGCTGCTGGCGTGAGCATGGCAGGGAGAGCATGGGTAGATGGGAGTCTCGGAGAAATCCCAGCCCAAGGAAATTTTTGGGATTCAAAGTGGGGTTTGCACAGACCGGGAGAGTGCGCCGGAGAGGGAAAGCCCCACGGCGTGGTCCCGGTTTGGCACTGGTGACGGGGCACTGGGGTGATGATAAGGGCTGTGGAGAAGAACAGGAACCATGGAGCAGGTGGAAGAGAAGAGGGCAGGGAATGGCAGGTGAGGAAGAAGAGGTTGAAGGGGAGAGGGAAGGAGGGACTGGGGCAGGTGCAGCCTGAGGCAGCAGGCAGATGAACATGGGCTGATGTGGCTCTGCCTACACACTGGGAATGTCTGATGGTCCAAGGCTCCCTCCTTGGACAAAGCCAACTGCTTTGCCCTTGCTCACCATGGGCAAGTCCCACCACCTCTCCATTCCCCCTGCCCACCCCAACCCTCTCCCCTCGCACTGTGGCCAGGGCCACTTTGCAATTTGCCTTGTCCGTCCTGTTGGACCCCACTATGGGGACTCTGAACCCTCAGGGTCGAATGTGTCACCACCTCTGAGTGTCTCCTCTGAGGTCCAGCGTTGACATGGGCAGGTTGGAGAGAGGACCACGGCCTCTGGGCATCCTCCATGTATCCCCCAAAAGCGTTTGTAGCAAGGTGTGTTGGGACTTCTACCTGGGGCATATGTTTTTCTCCCAGTTCCTCCAAAGTTGTCTGCGTGTCTCCAAGTGTGTGCAGGGCAGCAGGGAGCCCTTCTGGGTGCGTGGTGGGACCATCCCAGGGTGCGCACAGAGCTGGGAGATGCTTCTGTCCTTCGGGATGCTGCCGTGCACATCAGTGACTGTCCTTGTCCTGGTGCACGCCTGGGTGCAGGCACAGGGCCTGGCAGATGGAGGGGCAGCGCAGACACCAGCCGTGACCACAGCTGTCCTGTGGACCTCCTTCTCCCCACACCATGCTTGGGGTTTAAGGTGGGACACCTTCTCCTGGCGCTACACGGGGAGTCCAGTTCGTGTCACCCAAGGGTTAAAGGCTATAAACTGTGCTGCTAAAGCCATCTTCTGGTTTCAATTTAACTTTGCATTTGCGTGTGGATTAGACTCAAGGATGTTCATATTCCCTTAATAATCTCCCCACTCAGGCACTACAGAGATGAGCGCTCAGTTGCCAGAGCCAGGGGAGGAAGAGGAACATTTAACACTTGTCTCACTGAAAGGTGACCTCACTTTCCCAGGCCTCGGCAAGCAAGGAGAGCTGGACAACTGGCCGTGAAGCCATAATGACATTCAGGGGGCAGATATGAGCTCAGCAGGATCCGCCATGCAAGGGCTTGGGAGAGATGCACCCCTGAGGTCTCTACCCTGCTCTTCCAAGGGTGCATCAAGAGCAAGGGATGTGGGGCAGCCACAGTCTCCCTGTCCTCCCACAGTGCTCCATCCAGCAGATCGCAATAAGATGCCCTGAACCCTGGCGATGCTGTGTGTGAGATGGAGGTTATCCACCCATATCCACTGAGAGAGGATCAAGCCAATCCTGCTAAGCCCAGGGAAGCCCAAGACCAACATTGCTCATGCTTTCCGTCCAGGCACACAGACCCCGGGAACTTGCCTTGGCTTTCACTGGCCCCTCTCTTGTCAGGCTTCAGATTCTTGCAGAAAAAAAAAAAAAAAAAGCTGTTTTTGGAGCTGGAGCAAACGTGTCCTGCAAAGTTGTCTAAACATAGCACAAGGAAACAGGAACGCGGGGCAAAGCTCTGAGCGCAGCAAAAATAACATGGGGCTCACTGCTCACAGCTCAGCCTGCTCGCCGTCTCTGCAGCCAGGTTCCAGGGCTGGCAGAGCAGGACAAGGCTGTCCTGCAGCCAAGGGGTGCTCTGGGTGCCTGCCTGGGCAGGGATGAACTGTACACCACCCCAAGCCTCCTCTGCTGTGCTGGGGCTCCACTGGCCTTGGAGATTCAGAACTCCATGCCCAAAGGGGTTGTAATGGCACCAGTACCGTGCTGGGGCTCTGCTGGGCTCCTCATCACTGGTACATCTTCCCTGCAAGACTGGTGCTGTCACTGTCCCTCGAGAGGACAAGGGGTGAGGTGTTCCCTGCCCGGAGTCTTCCCAGCAGACCATCCTCCAGATGCTGATTGTGGTCCTGGTGCCACAGCAAAGGAAGTCTTAGTGCCATGGGCTCGCAGGTGAGAAAGCTGCTGGGAGACCCACACAGGACCAGGAGGATTAGCTCCACCAGAGGATGCTGTTTTGACCTTTCCCAGGCTACAGCTCTTTTCCACTATCCATCTCAGCAACAGGACCTGGACATGTTCCAAGTCATGGACTCAGTCCAATGGACATGGTCTGTGGGCAACTCGCTCTCAGGTGACCCTGCTTGAGCAAGGGGCTGGGCAAGACAAGCTCCAGAGGTCCTTGCCAACCTCAAACAGCCCGTGACTCAGTGACTTTCCACCTCTTCAGCCACTGGACATGCTCTTCTCAGCGCTATCTCCATCCCTCAAACCCAGGCTCCTGGTGCATGGACCAGCAGGTGGCTCCTATCTCCCCATCCTTCAGTGTTTGCTCAGAGGACACAGGGGATACATGCCCTGTGATAGACCCTTGTCACGGTGACCCTGCCATCCAGCCTGGGGCAGCTGGGTTGGCACACACACTTCCTTGGGAGCAGCAGATGCACCACCAGGAGGAATTTTCCCAGTTCAGATCCCTCTGCAGGTGGCTGCCAGGTCCCTTCGGTGACCTCCTTGAGCTGTGTGGTCTCACAATACCAGTGATTCTGCCGGAATCTGGGCTTGTCGGGGCAGCCACAGCAGCATGCAGGATGCTGGAGGCGCTTTCCGCAGCTCCATAGCTCTCTTGCTCATCAGTCATGCACAGACCTCATGGTTCTTGGCCAAGGGTTGTACTCCACCTCATGTTCAAAATCTGAGTTGATAGCAGCCTGGATACGCCTTGTGCCAAAAGGGACCTGATCAGATTAGGTGGTCTTCACCAGAGCAGACAGGGTCCTCACCTCCCCGTCTGAGACTCTTTAAATAAAACGGAAAGAAGGAAAAGGGAGCTTTTAACATAAAACATCTGGCATGATATTCTGGCTTGCACACTAGAATGGGAGAGAACTGTGTCCTCCAGGCAGAGGGGAGGAAAGAGGAGATCTCCGGATACACGCAGTGTCACAAGAGCAGCTGGACCAGCTGTCTCCATGTACCCACTGCCTCACGATCCCACGTCCCACAGGGATGTGCTCAGAGCCACGGCTTGGGGACATGCCCTGTACCCGTGTGTGCCCTGGGAGAGATCAGGCTGCAGGGTCCATGGACACCTGTAAGGGTCTGAAGCCACCTCAAGACCAAAACCAGGGGTAGACCTGCTGACCGCTGCTGCGAGCCAGCATCAGGCGAGGTCCTGAGCTCCCTTTGGGAGCTGGAAACTCTGCACCCGGGGCAGGAGGGAGCCGAGAGAGTGAAACAGGGACAGGCTGCAGGAGGGTGTTAGAGAACAAACCGTGCCTGGGAGAGAGCTGTAAAATACTTGGTAGTCTGTCCAGCAAGCTGGCAGGAAAGCGAGTTCAGATAGACTCAAACATTGCTTCCACCTGGTCTGAGAGCGGTCCAGAAGAGCGAGGGAGCGCGTGGAGCCGAGCTGAGATCAGAGCCTTGCAGTGACCCAGACTAATGCTCCCTTTTATCACCCGGCTTTAAACACGACGCTTTTATGATGTGCGAGAAAGGGGCATATGGTTCTCTAATTAACTCGAGAGTGCTGAGTTGTGAAGTGCTGCGAGGAAAAGCAGCTACAGCAGAGATGGCAGGAGCACCGTCAGCTCCCGCTGCCACGCAGCCCCACTCAGCTCGGGGGGAGATCCCTCCACCCCAGGGCAATGCCTGCCCCCAGGCAGAATATTTGCCCTTGGAAGTGCCACCTGAAAACCTCTGTCTGATGAAGATGGTGCTGATACGGAGGATGCCCTCATGCAGTAGTCCCTGAGGAAGTTCGCCGCGTGGCTCTTTCTTCTTCACTCTCATTTTGCTGGGACTTTGCTCTTCGCCTTTTGCATTTGGATGCTCTTTGCATCCAGCTGGATTAACGCGCTACAGCAGCAGGGTGACCTTGGCCCTGCGGCGTCTGCGGTGGGTGACCTCTCACCCATCACGTCGGCACATGTGGTGCTGGTGGGACCTTCCCAAAACCACCGCAGAACTCACCACCCTTTCACCTGCTCACGCTGGGGCTCCTCAGACCCAGCACCAGGGCACCTCTGGGACTTGGAAACTCCTTCAGCATTTCCAGCAGAGCTAAAAGCCCGATGTTTATCTATTCTACCCAAAAACAGTGTTTCTGCGATTTGTACCCCTGAAATCAAAACTAATTCCCTAATAATTTGGATTCAAAGTGAAATGCTTGTTTCTGTCTGAAACACGCAGTCTGGGTTTGCTTTATTTGTTTGGTCATGAAATATAACCCAGTTCCATGCTAGGATGAAAAATCCCCCACGTTTTGCTTTGAAACGGTGAAATATTTTGTCAACACTCTTCTTTGTCTGAAGCCTCTTCAGCAAGCAGCTCACCTGGCCTGAGGCAATGTTCTGCAGTAAGAGAAGTATTAACTAAATTGAAATATTATCCATGTGCTAGTTACAAATGACACCTTAATTGGCTGAGTCAGGCCAAAGTATTACTGTAGGCAGCAGGATCTGGGTGGCAGAGCAGAAGTGAACCTGACAGTCATTCGAGAGCTTCATCCATGTGTGTCCCTGAGACAAACATCCCCTGTTTTGGGCACACGGGTGATGCCAGGGCACTCGCACCACGGGGAGTGGGTATTTCGAACACCAGCTCACATGAGCACATGGTAGGAAGAATTATCCCTGTTCAGACCCTGCTCTTGGGAATAAATCATATAATCACAGAATAATTTGTGTGGGAAGGGACCTTCAAAGCTCACCCATTCCTGCCATGACAGGGACATCTTCACCAGCTCAGGTTGCTCAGAGCCCCGTCCAGCCTGGCCTGGGATGTCTCCAGGGATGGTTCATCCACCACCTCTCTGGGAACCTGGGCCAGGCTCTCACCACCCTCAGAGCAAAGAATTTCTTCCTCATGTCTGGCCTGAATCTCCCTTCTTTAGTTTAAAACCATTATCTCTTGCCTTATCCCAACAGGCCCTGCTCAAAAGTCTGTCCCCATCTTTCTTATCGATCCATTTTAAGTCGGGAAAGGCCGTACTAAGTCTTCTCCCAAGCTTCTCTTCTCCAGCTGAACACCCCAGCTCTCTCAGCCTGTCCTCCCAGCAGAGCTGGTCCAGCCTCGGATCATTTCTGGGGCTCCTCTGCCCCTCTCCAGCAGGTCCATGTGTGTCCTGTGCTGAGGACCCCAGAGATGAGGACACTGATGCCTCTGTTATGTCAGCTAGAATAAAGGACCTGAGGGACGGAGACACCATTGCTCCAAGCAACAGGTGGAACTTGGAGGCTGGGAGGAAAACGTAGTGCCAGTTCTGACCCCGTGCAAAGGGAGATGTGGCAGTAATGGGTTGTTTTTTTCTGAAAGTGACAAAGTTTTTACCCTGGAGAAATACTCCAAATACTGAGGGCTGCTGATGGACCCTAATGAACCAGAGACAGCCCAAAAGCTGGAGGAAGAGATGAGCTGCAGGACCCACCACCATCACGTCACGCTCCCATTGACTGAGGCTTATCCCCGGCATCGTCCAGCCGCTGAGCCCAGCCCGATGCCCCGCGTTACCCCCCGCTTCCCCGCCGCCTGCCTGCACTCCCGGCTCCTCTCATGTCCTCATCTGACTCCTTTTGGCCAGCCGGCCGGGAGGAAACAGCGTGCGTTGGTGGAGGGCCAGGGCTTCGCTTGTGCTGGAGCTCGCTGCCAGACTGCACGGCGAACGGCTGATCCTTCCCGGGGAGGGGGGGCTGTGTTTTGGGGCTCGCTGCTCAGCCCAGACAGGCCGATGGGAACCGAAGGACATCGAGAACTGCCAGGTCTGGGCAAGCGGCTCGCAGGGCTCTTCAGGAGGGGAGCCAAACCCCAAGAGACGTACACAGTCATGGCTTCACCCTGGGAAGCTGAGACCTACGGTGGGGCCTGGGGGAAAGAGAGGAGCCGTTCAGTCAAACAGCCCCTAAAATTGCAATACATGCTGCCCAAGGGCTCTTGACAACCTCCTTGTCACCCCAGACTGGGTGTAGCAGTGTTTCTTACCTCCATCTCCAGGAGGATGTCGCAAGAAGAGGCTCTGGATTAGCCCTCACACATCCCTGGGAGAGATACAGGGGCAGCTCCTCAACACGATCCCTCCCGGCTGTGCCAGGCGCCGGTGGTGGTCCAGAGACATGGGGGTCTGCAGGCTGGTAGCAAACTGGATGGTGTCCCTCCTCTTTTTCCACCCCCAGAGTGGACATTCAGCAGGAAGCATGGGCTGGGGACACGTTGGGAGGGATGTTTCCAGCACCTCTCGCAGTGTCGTCCCTTCTCTTTCCGTTTCCAGCTCTGAGAGTTGAACCCTTTCATCACACATGGTGTTCGACCTCTCCTCTTCGTGTTCCCATCTTCAGGCTCCCACCTTGGACTAGAACCTTGCAAGGTTGCTGGTGTCTCCTCCTTGGTCACCGCTCTGCAACACCAGGCCACCCATCCTTCTCCTCGTCCCTCCATGGTGCTCCCGTTTCCCCATTTCCCCCTTGATTTAGGTGCCTGGTTCCCTCTATTCCTTGTCCCACCAAACCTCTCCTGCATTGATGACCCCTTTGCTCCTGCAGACAACCCGACTGGCAGCATCTTCTGGGTCTCCCTCGCTGCAGGTCACACCAGTTGACTGCAAGCCCTGCTCCAGCTCTCCTTGCCCTGGTCCAGCCACCTTCTCAGCCCAACCTCTGGACCCTCCTGGCCTCACACCTACATCACTGTGGAAACCCCCCGACACGGCTGTCCCACAGCCCCACGACCTCCTCCATCCTTTCTCCAGGTTCCTCACTGTGTTATTTTGTTAGAGCCATTAAACCCCACCGCCGCATTTCCACTTGCCTGGGCAGAACCAGGCCAGGTGTGGGTGCAGCAGTGGGTGCTTCTCCAGCAGGAAAAATAATGAACAAACCCTCCGTGGGGAAGCTGTGGGTCCCAGAGAGGGTGGCAGAGCGACCAGGCCAACAGTCTGCATCTATGTAGCCAGCTGCAGCCCTGATAGAAAGCACATTTTTAGCTTTTTTGGAGGATTTCTGTCATTTCCCAGCAAGGAGATCACAAAATGCCAGATCTCCGGAGTTCAGGGGGTTTAATCACACATGTGGTGCCTCTATGGGACTCAGATAAGAAGGCTGGAGATTACTGCTGAACCAAATTCTCCCCTTGACAAGCATTTTGGCACAGGGAACTTATCTTAAGGTCACTCCACGGCTGAGCTGGTCCCTCTCAGCCACCAGGTCACCTCAAAGCAGGACGGGCCGGTGTCCCCCAGGGTCTGTGAGGACTTACAGCTCCCTGCAAGGGGTCTTTTTGGGAAAGGACATCCCCATGGTCCTGCCTCCATGGACCCACAGCCTTGTCACCATCAGCGAATGCATCACTCGCCTTGCAGGTTTTTCAATCCCCGTCTCCTGGAGTCATGCGCCTGAGGGAGGCTCAGGTTTCATTTTGCTGAAAGGAAAATTTTGAGCCCCTCTGGATGCATAGAAAAGCTGGAGGCATAAAACTTACGGCTTAAAAAGCAGAACACAAGAAACCATACCCAGTGCGTTGGTTTTGGTTGTTTTTTTTTTTTTTTCTTTTTTAATAAGTCTTAATTTGAAGCTCTGCTCTTGATTTTTGGGCTCTGACTCATGCTGGGGATTATCAGGGCTCTGGGAGCCATCGACTGGCATTTGCAGGGTGCATTGGGAGGGGAGGGAGACAGCCCAGCCCTGCCTGCTATATGTTTCCCCTCAACACCACAAGGATCTGGCTGCGAGATAATAGAGCTCCACCGCCTTTTCCTTAGGGCCCCTCTGTGCTACAGACACAAACTGGAGCACAGGCAGTGTCTAAAGTTCACGTTCTGGCTGAGTTTTACCAGTTACATCTCTGCGCTCAGTTGCCCACAACTTGCTTCAGTTTTCCCCTTTCTGGGTTGATATTTTCCAGCCTCAGTCTCCGTACAAAAGGCGATTTGTAAGTCTCTTTGAACACGCTCTGGCCATCTCAGAGTACGCAGGCAGTGAAAAGCAATATCTCCATAATAAACATACCCTCTTTTGTTGTTGTTGTTTCGAGAATACAAAACAATCTTCCAATTTTTAAGCAGCTCTACTGCCGAAACTGCTGGGGGTCAGAGCTGACATCTGGCAGGGAAACAGTCCTGACCGAGAACGACCGTGGCGCGTTCCAGTAAACACTGTGTTTCAGTTGCTGAAAGCTCTATCCGCCCAGGCACAGCACGTTTTGCAGTGATGGTACCTTTTAATCAACAATTGGAAAGCTCGCAAGCAGGCTGGATAAAGAACGAAAACAGCCACTCCAAAGATGCGAGCGAAGGTCCGGGTGGCGGGGATGGAGGAAGGGAGAGGGGAGGATTCACACCCCAGCGGGCTGCGCCAAGGCCTGGGGTCACCTATCGGCAGATGTTCTGCTGTCCTTGAGAAGGACGATGTGAATGAGATGTATGGAGCCAGGACCACTAAATCCCTCCTTGGCCAGCGTTGGATCGTAACGGCTCAGTGATACATCACTGAAGGCTTCTCAGAACTACATACATACCAAAGAGAATTCGATATAAATCATTGAAGGATTTGGGTTGGGAGGGATATCTGGAGGTCTCCAGCCGAGCCCCTGATCAAGTTAGCACTCCAAAGCTGGGTCAGGCTGCTCAGGGCCTTGTCCAGGCACATTTTGAACATGTCCAAGGATGGAGATGCCACCACTGCTGTCCCAGGGCTGCACCACTCACTACGCAACCCGAGCCTCACAGGTGCTGCACGTTCACGTGTCTTCTCAGCACAAGGAGAGCTGGTTACCTGCAGGAGAAGGGAAAAGGAGAGGAGAAAAAGGCAAAGCCTGTAGAGAAGGAATCGTCACAAACATCTCCTGGCTGTTCACACATGGCAGAAAACAGGGGCCTGGGTTGGGTGTCCAGCCGAGGGGCTGGGGGTGGTGTCTCCCCTTCTCTCCCTGAGGGGACTCTGGTGATAAATGTTCCCGAGAGACCTCTGGCTCCCTCCATGGAGAACAATTCTGTTTCTGTCGGTCATGCCAAGGAAGAGCGTCCCTCTGCTGCACACATCTGTGGCTCCAGCACTGATCCCACCAAGCAGCATCCTTGTGTTGGCAAAACCTTCCCATAAGAACCGCGGGAAGCGCCTGCCAGAGAAAGACGAGCTAATGGAAAGTTCAGACTGGGTGGGGTACTGCTGGGGTCACACGAGCCTCGTTAGTTACTCAATCAAACCCAACCGACACCGGACAAGACCTGCCAGTGATCGGCGGCTGGCGGGGAAGGGTTGTCTGAGCCCCCGTGGTCCCCAGACAGCCCCCGCGGTGCTGGCAGCTCCTGATGGGCTTGGAGAAACACCCCAGCACTGAGTGTACGTGGGGAAAGCTGCGGAGATCCTGCCCGTGATGCTGAAACAGGTCTGTGAGGTGGCTTCCAGCCTTGTGCCAGGGGCTTCGGGTGCCAGAGGGGTGTCCCGTGGGGCCACACGCAGAGGGGTCGAATGTTCCCCCCAGGGAACGTGTGGGGCTGATGTGATGGAATCCACAGGAGGGTGAGAGATGGAGACTTTGTCCCCAGATCGCACCCAGCGCTCCTCAAAAGGGATGTCGGTGTTTTACCAGCTACCTATCCACCCCAGTCTGAGACCGAACCTGTGGCTCCTGGATGACTGGTGTGGGCAGCAGTTGATATTCCAGCCCCCTATGAGCGGGGATTATCCAGGTTTCTGGCCAGAAAACACCAGAGCTCCAGCCACATCCATGTGCTGGGGTGGTGGTTGGGCACCTCCCTGCTGCCCATCGCTTGGACCTGGCTGCCAGTGTCAGAGCTGGGAGCCACGGGGAGGACTGCGGATGGTGAAAATACCTCTGAATGACAGGCTTGACAAGCCTGAAGGTTTCGCTCGCCAAAAACAAGACTGAGAGGAGACTTGACTTGTTTCCCGGGTACAACAGAGCCCTATTCGTGCCTCAGAACCTGCCTCCTCCTCCTGCCCCGTGCCCTGGGATCCATTTCTCTGGGATGCTGCAGCAGACAGACTTGCAGAGATCTCTATTTCAGGCAAACTCTTTAGTTTCAAGCTTTCCTTTTGCAGCAGCTACAAGGGTGATAACCTGTTCATTAACAATTAGTAGCTGGTGAACCAAGGCAGGAAAACAAGGATGCTCAACCACGGGATGATGCAGCTTCCCTGTCCCTCGGTACTTTAGATGAAGCCTGCACCACCTTTCTGGAAGACACACAGTGGCCAAACACAAGACACTTGCTCAGCAGGGAGATGAGCAGGTTCAATGAAAATTTTGGCCAACACGATGCCGGTCAGAACGGCTGGATCCAACCCATAGAACAGCCCCAGCTTCCCCAAGACCATGACAAAGCCACGCTATTTCAGCTCCAACATCAGTGCGCAGCAGCAGTGAGGACCGGCAGCGGCTCTGCTACATCCCCAACCACTCCCTGTCCCTTGTTCCTGCAGCTGCAGCTCTCCTGGCACGGGCACCGGCTGCCGTGGCTGGTCCCTTGCAGAAATGTGGATGCAGGACAGAAGTGTGGTGTGTCCTGGTCACCACTATCCACTTCAGAGTGCGCAATCCTCTCTCCTCCAGCTTGCCCTTAATTTGCATCCAAACACAGAGCACTAGGCCCCTTCTCCATCATCACCCGCGCCACGTATCTCCTCTCCATCTCTTCTCTCAGAGCCCAAGCAACGCAGAGCTTCCCATGGGTGCTCCCCTGGGCATTTCAGGATATCCCCAGCTGCAAACACATCTCAAGTCCAGATCAGGAAAATTTCTTCCCCAGGAGGGTGGCGCAGCCCCAGGACAGGTCCCTGGAGGGGTGGTGCATCCCCATCCTTGGCAGATTTGCAGCCCAGACCACCCTGAGGGGTGACGGTGCTGCCAGGAGCGGTGCCGGGACTGGACACCTCAGAGGGGCCTCTCTCACCGGTGTTCCTGTGACCTGCCCCTCGCACATACCTTTCCTTTGAGAGCATCCCGTGCGCTCCCGCACAGGCACCGTAAACCCTGTCACACCCCGTTAGCCGGCGCCGTTTCCTATGACAACGCTGTCAACAGCGCAGAACAGGATTTGGGTCTGGGGGGCGGGGGGGGGGCAGGTGAGCTCCGTAGCTATGGCAAAGGGGTGTTTACTTCTATGTTTTGCATGTCAGTGTTACCCCCGGGACAGCTCGCTGTGTGTGCAACAGCAGGGTAAGGCTGTTCGGCATCTCCCCCAGCAACTATGTCAGCATTTTGGGGAACCGTGTGCAGCCTACACCAGCCAGCTGCTGCGATGGGACCCGCATCGGGGACCGGCCGCACAAAACATCCTCCCCGCAGCTGCCACGGCTCCCAGCAAAGCCCCCAGCCCTTCACCCGCCTCCACGCTGGTACAGGCAGATCCTGGATGTGGTCCCAGGGGCTTTTGCTCCAGCCCCCGTGGCGGGTTTTCTCACCCAAATATTGCACTATGCAGCAAACCCCCTCTTTTCCACATGGGCCCCCCTCGGAGGGGAAATATTTTCTGCCTCTCCTTTTCTCGTCAGTCCGTACCCGTAACAGTGCCGTCCTGGCGTCGGCTGAATCACACAGCTCTTCCCCGACACTTGATGAGCTTCGGGGAATGCTCCCAGCCCTTCCCCGCGGGCAGCTCGTGGAGCACTCGGCTCTGCCCGGGCCAAATCGCAAACGGCTTGGATCCCGTTCCCCGGCGCGAGTGCCAGGGGCGTGGAGATCTTGCCTCACATCTCTTCTTTCTAGGTACAAAACACTCTTTCAGAAAGTCCGAGCCGTTTCACTGGCAAGAGATAGAAGCTGCTAGAGATGGCCAGCTGCCCCAGTTATGCTTCCCAGCAAGGCCACTTGCACCGCCCTCCTCTCCGCATGTTTTGCACACACACAGACCAAGGATGCGTTGCCCAGACCCCCGGCCAGCTCCAACGGGGGGTCTGGATCCCCACCAGCCCTGACCCGGCTCTGCATCCATCCCCACCAGCCACATCACAGCCCGGAGGCCGCTGGAACCACTGCAAAGCTGCTTGTCCCCGTACCCATCCACCCATCCGCTCTCGTGTCACTCCTCTCGAGCAGAGCGCTCGTGTTTAATGACCACGTGTGTTTTCGCTCAAGAATTACATCATTCGGCAACATCAGCCGGGTGGACGGACAGGCCAGCCTGGCTGGTCTGCCCCTGCTGGTGCTCACTGCCCTCCACATCGTGGGGTACTCTGTGCCCCCCCCCAGCTTTTCTGGGGTCACAGGTGAACAGAAAATCAGCATCCATGCAAGGCCAGCAGCTCCTGCATGGTCCCCCCCAACTCCTTGACTTGTCCCTGCACCGGGTGTGGAACACAAAAAGCTCCATAATTTCCACCTCCCGGATTTCCTGTGGCCGTAGCCACCAGTGCTTTCCCTAAAATAAAGTGGGAGCTGAGCTAAGCCAGACAGCCAGGCTCTGGGGGGACTGTCCTGAGCGTGGATTTAGCTCACACTTCTCTAAGTGAACATCCAGGTTTGTGACTTCGCACCTCTCGCAGGCAGAGAGGAACCGGGTGGATTTGCTGATAATTCGCTGCCAATTTCCGCAGCCATAGAAGAAACGTGGGGATGGGGGGGAGAAGGGGCCGCTCACGGGAATGGGGTGCAGACAGGACATTTCCTCACACGTACTCTCGCTCCCTGGGCAGCAGATCCGGGCTCATGGGGAGTCAGGTAATGGTATGAGCAGCATCTCGGCTCCCAGCAAAGAGGGGGATCCCATATGTCAGACCCGCAGTGGTGGCATGGAGCCCTTGAGCATGGCCAGGACTGCAGGGAGAAGGGTGTTTTGCTCTTCTTGTTCTTCATCCCCCCTGTTTAAATTGCTGCTCCCCAACACTTGTCTGGAGGTGCCCCATGAGAAGAGGGATGAGGTAGCTGAAAGCGACACAAGGTGGCTGGCAGGGACAGGCGGTGCCTGGGTTTGCACCAGGGCCAACTCAGAGCCGAGAGGGTCAGAGCTCGGGTGGCCCCGAATGAACCGGGGCTGGAAAGCGGGGAGCAGCCCAGCTCAGCGGCAAGAATCCCCCCGGTACCGGGCTCTGGAGGCGGTCGGGGACACGGTGACCGTCACCAGGCACGGCCAGCGCGGGCCGGGCTCTGCGTGTCCCCAGGACACCCCGGGGCCGGGAGGAGGCTCCGCTCCCGGCTCCAAGCAGGACATTTTTCTGCAAAACCGGCGGGTTTCAGGTTCCCGCCGGCGGCCGGACACCCCGCGCCTGCCACCTACCGGTCACCGCCGGGGGTGCCCCGGGCCGGGTCCCCCCCCGGGACCCGCAGCACCCCGCGGCTCCTCGCTCCGCACCCCGCTTGCACCTCTAAGCCCCCTACCCAGCCTTCACCCCTGTCCCCACCTGCCCGCTGCCACCCGGGATGTGAGACCCCCCCGGTGCCACCAACCCCCCCGGTGCCACCCAGGGACGTGGTGGCCCATGGGGGTGGGCGCAGCCCCTCTGCTGCCACCCCCCCTACACCCCGCAGGCTGCTTTGGCAGCTCCCCCCTTCCAGGTTTTTTGGCAGAGAAGCGCCCGGATTGGAGAGAGCAGCGAGGCAGAGGAATTAAAAAAAAAAAAAAAAAAAAAAAAAAAAAAAAAAAAAAAAAAAAAAGGAAAAGGGAAAAAAAAAAAATTAAAAAAATAACCAAGCAGCCAGCCCAATCGGCTGGAGAGGCTTGTGTGTGTTTGCCCTTTCCTTATGACGTCGTGTCCTGTGCCTCTCTCCCCCCTTTTCCCCTCCCTCCTTCCAACCCCCCCCCTTCCCCTCGCATCCTTGGAAGCAACAATTAAGCAGCTCTGGGATAAAACACACAGCCTGCGGGAGCACGGGGGCATTGCTTCAAGAGATGGCAAGGCAGGCAGCTGCACCCCTCCTTCCCGGAGTCCTCCTCCTCCTCTTCTCCATCCTCCCGGCTTCTCAGCAAGGAGGTAAGGAAAGAAAAAGCCTCTTTCCCCTTCTCCCCGGCCCGCGCTTCTCCCTGGCTCCGCAGGGACCCTCCATGGGTACCGGGGCTTGGCTGCTGCCCCCCAAGAGCCCCCGGACAGCCCCACGCCTGCTCCGAGTAAGGACAAGCAGCCCCTTGCCTTGCCGTGGGGACATCCCGGGGGGTGGGAGTGCAGCACCCCTGGGTGTCACCTCCCTGGAGGGCTCTTTCCCTCCCCAGCCTGGCAGGTGGCATGTGCCATGCCCGGGTGGGGCGGGATGTCGCTGAAGGGGGTGGCACAGGGCAGTCCAGGAATGGCACCGCTGCACGAAGCACTTGTCAAGGGGGGGTTGCGAGGTGCTGCGTCCTGGGGAGAGGCTCCGGGACACCTGAGGCTCGGGGACACAGGAGGCTTGAGGACATGCAAGGCTTGGGGACACACAGGCAGGGCGCAGGGCAGGGCAGTGGGGGGTGGCTGCCAAGCTCCCATGGGGATCGCAATTGCGAGGGAGTGGGGGACCCGGCACCCATCACCCCCTGGCGCAATGGTGGGGTGAACTGGAGGGGCAGTGGGGTACGTGTGCCTGCATCCCACAGCCGCTGTGTGCGAGCTGCTGTGCAGTGTGTGGCCCGACACAGCCGAGCAGCTCAACCCGCCCGAATCGCAGGCTCTGGCTGCCTGGGGTGGCCCCGGCACCGTCCTCCTTGCACTTGTGTCACCAGCGTCGGGTCCATCCCCAGCACACGGCACAACTCGCTGACCGGTCCCTGGCTGGGCAGTGGTTGCGTGACACCCCAGCACACACACATCCAAGCGCAGCAAACCCGCTGCTGGGGTGGGGAGGAAAAAGCCAGTGCAGTGATGTGTGTCCCACAGCGCACGTCCCACGGTGCACGTCCCACGGCGCTGTGTGACGAAGCCGGAGCAGCCGGCACAGCAGGTGCCTGCCCACGGGACGGCTCGCGTCTCGTGGTCGGGCCAAGATCACGCACAAAGCGGGGGAGCGAGCACAGATTTACAGCCTGCTGCAACGGCTGAACTGCACAAAGCTGTGTGAGGTGGGGACATCAGGGTGGAACAGCCGCCTCCAGAGAGCCAGGCACAGGTCACCCCGAGTTGTGCCATGGGGAGTGTGCCATGCAGAGCCAGCGTCAGCGACGGGGTCGGTGCCAGAGCCATCGTGTAGGGTGTCTCTGCCACAGAGGAGCGAGGAGCAGAGGGAGGCAGAGGGCAGGGTGCCATGGGCAGGGGAGGGCAGCGCCAGGGCTGCGGGTGGCACTGGGCAGCTACAGGCTGGGCCACCCCTTGCTCTCCGCAGCCCACAGCATCACCAGCCAGCACCCTGCAGCTCCCTGCTCTGCCCCGGTGCTCCGGGCTCTGGGAACCCCAACCATGGGCTGGTCTGTCCCCAGCTGCACAGGCAGGGTGACCCTGCTGCGGTGCCAAGCCAGGCAGCTGCCTGTAAAGCCCAGCTTGACTTCGCCTGATCCTGGGGAGCTGCAGCTTAGGGTCAAGGTGCCATCCCTGGTGGGATGCAGCTCAGTCCTGGGTGCTGCTCGTCCCCGGCAGTGATGCTCTGCGCTGGCTTGCTGAACCATGGTGGCTTTGCTCCCCTGCTGGGACAGTCTCAGGAGGACTTCGTCCCTGGGGTGATTTCCTGCAGAGGGTTCTGAGCAGTGTGGGGCTGTTGGCCCCGCTCCAGTCCCTGATCAGTCTCCAGGGGTGTTTGCTGGTTTGGGAAACAACCCCACAGAGGAGGTGGCCCTGGCCCTGGAGATGGTCCCAGCGCTGATGGGGACACCCAGGAACACTTCTCCATGGAGAAGTGACCGATGTCTCTGCAGCCTGGTGTGCTGGGTGACACTGGGCAGGCTCAGCCGTGCCCTGCCAGCCCCCGGGGACTGAACTGGGACAGAGGCACGGCCAGTGGCACAGGGAGGGAGACATGTGAGGGTGCTCTGGGGTGCACCCATCTGGAGAGGGCTCAGGGCAGCATCCTCCAGCACCCACTGCTGCTGCAGCTCCACCAGTCTGGCAGGAAAGGGACCTTTGAGAGATCCCAGGGTGGGGAGCAGGGGGGACCCCCCTTGCACATGCAGACTGTCCCCCTCAGCACAGTGACCCTGGCCTGCAGCAGCTGGAGGTACTTGTGGAGCAACCAGTAGTGGGTCAGGATCAGCCCTGGCTGCTCCACACCCCCGAAGGGAGCAGAGTGGTCCTGGGCACCGTGTGGACATGCATGGCCAGATCCAGGCTGCTGCATGAGGATAGTGCCGTGTGTTCCCCTAAAAGGTACCAAGTTCCCCTAACATGTGACAAGTGCAGCGTGTCCCGGTATTTGGAGTGGGGCATCCATCCCTCAGTTTTCATTCATCCCTCGGTGCTTCCATCCATCCATCCATCCATCCATCCATCCATCCATCCATCCATCCATCCCTCAGTGTTTCCCATGGCGGAGCACAGGGGATCCCCAGGGACTGACGCCCCTGGGGGGACAAGAGGGACCTTGGGGTATCCCAGCCCCGCAGGCTCTGGGACCACGGGTTGGATGCAGAGAGGCTGGCACCGGCTGTGCTGGCATCCCAGCCTGGGCACTGTGGGGACCCTCCAAGGACACCCGGAGTCCCCAAGGTGCCTCCAGGGCCGGTAGTGCCAGTTGTAGGGCTGGGGTGGCACCTCCTCCCCCAGGGCAGGAAGGTCCCTGAGGCACCAACCTGTTGGGGCTGCTCCCTCCCCAAAAAACTCAGAGGGTGCAGCTTGTCCGCCAGTGCTCAGAGATGAAAGCTGAAGCCTCCGGGGGGGCTGGAGAGGAGCCAGGCTCCGACAGCAGCACCCCCTGCTCCCCCGAGCCGCTACCAGCGAGCTCCGGCTGGGATGCAAAGCGGCTTCGAAGTTGCTTGGAGACTGTGTGTTTTCCAAAACTGATTCTCCCAAGAAAAAAGAAAACAGCAGCATGAGGGAAGAGGGGAAATATCTGCGGCGGTTTCGTGCTGAGCCTCCTCCGGGAGCGGTTGCCCATGAGCGCGGGGAGGGCGGCGAGGGCCGGGGTTTGGCCAGCGAGGGTGTGAGCTCGTGTCCTGCATGGATCCCAGTCTCGGTCTTGAAAGGAGGGGAAAATTAGCTTTTGAATAGAGGAAACATCTGTATTTCTGGCTTGTAAAGAAAGCTGCAAGCAGCGGTGCGGATGGAAATGGTGCAGATGATACAACCAGTGGTCAATCCAAAATAGTGCAGGTGATGGGAGTGTGCAGATATTGCAAATAGTGATCTGTGGCACAGAGCTACAGAAGAAAAAATCCAGGCTCCATCCCAGATCCTGAGCACCCCCAGGGGTTGACCCCTGCTGCAGCTGGGGCTGCACACGTTGGTGCAAATTCTCCTGCCCCCAACTTGATAAAACAGGGCTGGGGTGGGTGCTGGGGGCAGCCCCGTGCTCTGCAGGTTTACAGCCCAGAAGACAAGCTGAGAAACAGGAGAAACTCCCCCTTCCCAGAGTCCCAGCAGGCTCTGAGCAGGGGCAGAGGCAGCACCACGCTCCTTCAGCGCTGGGAGGCTGGTGCCTCAGTTTCCCCTTCCCCAACGTGCCAAGGGAATGAGCAATGGAGAGGCCAAAGGGGGTCACGCTGTGCTGGGGAGCAGACCCCGAGCTGGGGAAGGATGAAGACCATTTGGAGAGCGATTATCATAGGCCGGCGTGGCCTCGGGGAGCCCCCGCTGTGGCTGGTGCCAAGCACGTGGGGCTGCTGTCAACAGCCCAGCCGCTGGTGCAGCCCATGAGTGGGACTGGTGGTGCGGAGGGAGTTTTGCTGCTCAAGGCTCGTCCGTGGCTGGAGAGCCGAGTGGGTCAGAGCCCCCGTGTCCCCTGGCAGCCCCTTCACTGGGCGCTGCCCGCCGGCCCGGGACAAGCCCGGCTCTGCTGGGCCAAGGCAGCTTGTAAAGGAGCTTCAAGAAGAGCACAGGACTGGCCACGTTTGGCATCAGAGCTGGGCAGGGAGAGCAGAGAGCGAGGAGCAGCTTCCTGCGCTGCTCCTGAGAAATAACCTTGGCTCCCCAAAGCCATGCAGCACCCCGGCATTCCCACTGCCCCCCTGGCCATCCTGCTGCCCCCCCCAGCCACTCAGGCTTCTGCTGGGGCTTGCTGACCCCCTTCCACTGCCTGATCTGGGCCGGCGCAGCCTCTGTAACCCTCCAAAAGGTGCAGACACTGGGATGAGCACAGCACCTCGGCACTGGGATGGTGCCTGGGGGGTGCCTGGGGAGGGGACAGTGTCAGTGACACGGCAATGGGACCCCCCTGCCAGGACCTGTAGCACCCAAGACGGTGACACCGATGAAGGGCTGAGCCTGGCAGCCATGGCCACGGGCAGGTGTCACCTGGAGTTTTCTGGGGTCCCCACGCACCCCAGGAAGGGTGTGAGCCATCCCACCCCCTCCCAGCTCCCCCGGGGGTCTCTGTCTTGGGGGGACACCTCAGTCCGGGTCCCCGGGGTTGCCCAGCATCACCCCAGCATCAGGGACCTCTCCTGGCCATGGAGGCAGAGGCTGGGGACGCTGCGGGGGGGTGAGCACAGCAGGGACCCTCCCACTTGGGAAGGGTGACAGTCGCTGGCCCTGGGCAGTGACCGGGTGAGGGTCCCCGGATTGCGGCCGTCCGCCGGCTCTGGGTCCCAGCAGCAGTGGGTGGGGAGGACGGCCGATGTGTGGACACTCGGAGTTTGTTTGGAAACAGGCAAGAAGTCGGGATTTGTTTTTCCAAGCTGGGGGGGGGGTGGGTGGGGGAATGTGCCGGGAAAAGGATCTGCTCCGAACAGCCCTGGCCGGCTGCCGGGCTGTGCCGTGCCCGAGGGGCGAGCCGGCCGGCTGGGGCGATGACCAAGCGCGTGTCACCTCCGCTCCAAGGGACGTCAGCTGCTCCAGCGCTGGATTCAGCCCCTGGCCCCAGGTGGTTTTGGGGGGCGCGGAGCTGCGCCCCGCTCCTTGGCATGGCTGGGGAACGTGGGGGCTGTGCGACAGGTCCTGGCGAAGATCCTGTGTGTGCATCCCCATGGGTTTGTGGTGTGTGTCCCCACGCATGTGTCCGTGTCCTGACACGGGTCTGCATCCCAGTGCCCCATCTCTCTGTGTGGCTGGGCTCAGGGTCCACCCCAGGTGCCCTGGGTGGTGGGGGACACACCTGAGCATGGCCCAGGGGACATTCTTGTCCCTGCCATGTTGTAGCAGACAGCTGCTGGAGGGGGGAAGTGGGGGGACTATGGGGCACAGCGAGGGGGACCCCCAGAGTTTGCACCATATCTGAGATGGACTTGTGCAGCACAGTGTGACCCCCTTGCAGTATGCCAGCTCTCCAAGCTGCCTGCCACCTGCCTGTCACCTGCCTGCCCTGCCCAGCCTGCAGTGGTGTTGCCAAGGGGTGCCAGGAGCACACAGGTCCTGGGGGTGCGAGGTCCCCCCATCCTAGCCAGGGTGCTGGGGAGGCCACTGCAGCCTCAGAGCAGGACAGCAGGTCCTCAGGTCCCATCCGTGCCACCACAGGGTCCCCAGTGCCCATCCGCCCTGAGCTCCATCCCCTCTGCCCAGTGCAGGCAGGGAGGGGGTGCAGGGACCATGAGGGGGTGCTGGCCATGGCAGCCCTGCGCTTGTCACCGGCAACCCCCAAATCATCCTGCCAGCCTCCCTGCAGATCCCACAGCAATCCCCCTCCCAGCGCCAAAAATATGCTCCAGCCAAAAGCGGAGCATCCCTCTGCATTGCCACCTCCTTGTGCCACCAACCCACCGCCAGCCCCTAATGGGGCAGGAGGGGACACCCAGGGCATGGCGGCCTGGTGACCTGTAGGACGCAGACCTTTGTCAGGGTCCAAATTAGCCAAAAAACCTTGCTGTGGTGTCTGAGCAAAAGCTCCAGATGCCCTGGAAAGCAGTGGGACCTGGGCACTCAGCTTCTCAGCTTGGCAGAGGGATGCAGGTGGTTTTGGGGGTCTCAGCACTGTCCCCCCAGTCCAACACCGCTGGCCTGGCCTGAGCCGGCTCTTCCAACTGGCAGGGCAGGCAGGGCAGGCAGCGTGGGCACGGGACCATCCTGGGCTGTGGGGATGAACTGGAACAGCCTCATCCCCCCACGCATGATGCGTTCCCCCAGCGCCACGTGAAGCTGGAGGTGATGGAGATGGTGCTGGCTGTGCTACGGGACAGGTTTTGGGAAGCAGAGCTGGTCACCAGCCAGACCTGCTCCGTGCCAGCTCCATGTCCCGCCTTCCCATGCAGGACCGAGTCCTGCTGACACCTCTGCCAAGATGCGCCCCCCCAGCTCCCAACTGGGGCATCTCCAAGGCATGTCACCGCTGTCACACTGGGGAAACTGAGGCATGCAAGGAAAGGCATGGACCTGCCCTTGTGCCCTCGCTCTGGGACTCCATCCAACCCCTTTTCCCCATCGCAGGAGCTGTCCCTCCTGCCTGGACCCACCAGGCACACTTGGATCCTTGTGGGGATTTTAATGGGTGTCTCTTCTCTTGCAGGGGTCCCTGGTGCTATCCCGGGAGGGGGGGTCCCAGGAGCAGGTTTTTTCCCAGGTAAGGAGGCCTGGGCAGTGGAGGGGGGGGCATCGTCCTGCTTGCAGGTGCCTGGGGTGTCCCTGGGTACCCCTGAGCCCAGCATGGAGGGCTGGGGACCTGCCAGCTGGGACCAGGGGACATGAGAACACGTTTCCTGGCCCATCAGCCCCAGTGCCAGCCCCACGGTGAGGGGACAGGACTGGGTGACAGTGCCAGGCTCATGCTGGGGGTCACCAGCCCAGTGCTGGCACCTCCACGCTGCCCAGCCCCGGGCACAGGAGATGCTCAGAGGTCACAGCCTGTCCCCAGTGCTTCACCCAAAAGCTTGGGGACTTCCTGAGGGGGGGATGCCACATCCCTTTGCACCCTTGTGATCATTTTTTCCCTGCCACGGACCCCTGGGAGCCTGGCGTTGGGGGGTGGGATCTCACAGGGATGGGCGCTAAGGCTGTGCCATTGCTCGCAGGTGCTGGACTCGGTGGTTTGGGAGCAGGTGAGTGCTGGGACCCCTTTGCCCAGGCTGTGCCGGGATGGGGAGCAGGGCAGCACCCCCGGCAGAGCTGCCTTGTGGTGGGCAGGGGGTTTGCCATGAGGCTGGGCCCGTCCCACATGGCGTCAGCCCCTTGGGGGATGCTCAGAGGCAGGATGGCTCTGACCCCTCTCCATTCGCTCTGCCCTAGGACTCGGGGCTGCAGGAAAACCTCCCAAACCAGGTAAGAAACATTTCCTTGGTTCTCAAACCCTCTCTGGCTGTGCCAGCAGCCAGGACACTTCCGGACCCCCATTGTCCTCGTGTTTCTCCCATGGGGCTGAGGGGAACCCCCCACCCTGGGCACCCTCATGGCCAAGGCACGCAGCAGCCGGCGCTTCCCGCACTGTCCCGCCACGCTAACCCTCTGCCGAGCCTGCAAGGATGCCTTCCATCCATCCTCTGCTTCGGCACACTGCCCTGTCCCATCCAGCCCCCACAGGCCAGCCTTTCGGGGTGCTTGCTGCCTGCAAACCTGCGGCAAAGCTCCTGGGGACGATGCAAAGCTGGGTACCGCCGGTAGCCAGTGCCCATGGGCAGCTGGCAGCACTGCGCTGGCCCATGTCTGCGGCTGAGCAGCTTTTGCTGAGGCTCCTGCAGCCCACGCTGGGTTAGAAATGAGAGGATGAGAGGAGAAACCATCAGGAGTGAGATGAGGTGCTGGTAGGAGGATGCACCAAGCCTGGGACACGATGGGGAGGTGATGGGCACGGTTCAGGGGTGCTGAGGTGGTAGGGACTGGCCATGCATGGGTCAAATTTGGTGCCTATGGAGATGCCAGGTGCCCACTGGGGCCAGGGGAGAGATGCTCTTTCAGGTGGAGACCCTGTAGGGTTGATGGAGGTCCTCTTCCCTCCCCTCCCACCCCAGGGGTACCCTCTGTGCCCAGGGGCAGGGGCACACTGTCCCCCCAGCCCCCCCAAACCGTCCCGTCTGCGCGGCGGGAGCACCAGCCCGAGGCGGGGGCCAGCAACCTCCGTTTACTCAGATTTCAACTCGTGGAAAGAAAAACAAGGCCCTTTATTTCGGCGTAATTAAAACCAAACGCGGCGCGGCCGCGAAGGCCCAGCCGGAGCAGCGTCCGCACCCTGAGCCAACGGCACTGGAATTTGCGCCTGGAGGGAGCGAGGGCTGATTAGCCCCAGATGTTGGAAGGCAGCGCTGGCCCGAGCCGGAGGGACTCATTCCTCAGCCATAAACATTTCGGCTCCATCCCCTCGTGGCCTGGCGGGGTGGGGGGCAGGCGAGGCAGAAAGGGGATGGGATGGGGGACCTGGATGCTGGCGGGCGCATCTGTCACCTGTCCCGGGAGGACACTCCTGTCCCACTGGGGTGGTACAAATGGGATGCTGATGTTCTTCTGGCCCCGGCCGTCCCCCCTCTACCTCACCCCACTTTTCTTTCCAGGGGTCGGAGGCCTCGGGGGACTGGGCCCACTTGGCCTGCAGCCAGGTGAGCCTCGGACTGTCCCCAGGGCCGTGTCCCCAGACACCCACCTTGGGGACAGCACACGGCTTGTCCCCATCGGCTGCTCTCCATAGCCTGCCTGGTGGGCACCATTCACAGAGCCAAGGGACTGGCAGCCACCAACCAACAGCCCTGTGGTCCCCCAACATCATGACATCAACCGCGGCTGGGTGACCCCATGCAGCGATAGGCCAGGAGGGACAGGGGGTCCCCATGGGGTCTGTAGCAGGGCGACAGTGTCCACGTGTGGCCCAGCCAGCCTGTCCAGAGCTTCAGGGCACCCCAACGTGTGCAGCAGCCGGTGACACCGCTGGGTGCCCTGGGGTGTGACTGGTGGGATGTGGGTGGGAGCAGGTATTTGGGGGGATGTGGGAGAAGCCAGTGCAGGACAGCTCAGCACCCGCTAACCACCGCCTTGCCCAGCCTAATGCCAGCCCCGGCACCCTGCGCGGCCCCCACGGCTCCCCCCGCCTGCACCCACTGCAGCTGACGTAGAGGGCAGGACACCTCCTCACCGGCCGCTTTTCGGGCATGCTCACACTGGTTGTTCTCCTCCTCGCAGGTGCTGCGGGTCTCTTTCCCGGAGGCGCCTTCCCCGGCGGCGTCTTCCCTGGTGCTCCCGCCGCCGCTGCGCTTAAAGCTGCTGCGAAAGCTGGTGAGTGCTGGGGGTGTCTGGTGGGATGCTGGGCCAGGTGGTGGTGCTGGCCCAGGCAGCAATGCCAGCCAAGGCAATGCCAGGGCTTGGGCAGCCCCCAGGGACGCCCGATGTCTCCTGGGTGCCTGGGTTAGGAGAGCTTTCCCCGTGGACCTGTTCTCATGGGGATCCTCACCAATGCGGAGGGATCCTGGTACATCTTGGTGTGCTGAGAAAGGGGTGCCGGCCAAGCCCAAGTGCCCAGGTCTGGGGCACCCATCACTGATGCTGCTTTGGGGTGTCCCTTCACCCCCCAAGAGCTGTCCTGAGCTTGTCCCTTCGTCTCATACTGATCCACTCCTCTTCCCAATGCCCCCAGGTGCTGGTATCGGTGGCGTGGGTGGACTTGGTGTTCCTGGTGCACTTGGTGTTCCTGGCGCACTTGGCATTCCCGGTGGCCTCGGGGTTCCTACAGGTAAGAAATAGCCCTTGTCCCCAGCACAGCCGAGCCGGGGTGGGCAGGAGCTGCTGTGCGGGGCTCAGGGGTCTCTGCTGCCCACAGGTGCAGTGGTACCAGGCGCAGTGCAGCCCGGGGTTGGTGCAGCAGTGAAACCTCCCAAAATACCAGGTGGGTGTGTGGCCCCGAAGCAGGGGGCTGGGGTGGGAATGGTTTTGCCCGGTTGTTCCTCCCTACCTTTCTCTCACCCGGCAGGTGCTGGGATTCCTGGAGCTTTCCCGGGCGGTGTCCTCCCTGGTGCAGGTGAGCTGAGGGTCCCCAATATCCAAGGGGGTCCCCATCCTGCCAGCAGCACCCCGGTTTGAGTCGATAGCCTTGTGGCCAGCTGCACCCTGGGCATTATCCCACCTGCCCTGCCTGCCCTGCAGAACCTGCCTGCAGCCCCGTGCTGCCTGCCCGCCCGACTCCCTGCCTGCTCCATCGCTGCTGCCTGCAGTTTCCAAACCCTTTTTCGCTGGGGCCATAGCGACATTTCCACTGTGCCAAAGGTGGCGGGGGGGGAACCAGTGTCTCCGGGGGTCTCGTGCCAAGCTCGGCGGGAGCAGGCGGCATCAGCGCCGGGAGAGGAGCTGGCACGGACCACGGCAGGGCCGGCTCGCCCAGCCAAAGGCAGCGTGGGAAGGAGGGGAGGAGATGGCGGTGGGGGGAGGAATTCCTCACTGCAAAGCAATTTGGGGGAGGAAAACTTGTGAAAACAAGATGTTTCGACATTGTCAGAAGGAGAAGTGTGTTGCTGGTCAGGAATGTCTTTTCCATGTCTGAAAACGCGTGAGTTATAATGAAAGACACTTGCAAAAGGGAAAAAAAATAACCCCCCAAAAAACATAAAAAACCCAGCCCAAATGACTGCAAGGCCAAAGTGCTGCCTGTTGCCCCTGGGGGGCCAGGACTCAGTGGGCAGGATCCCCCTCCTGCTCCCCAAAGAGCCCCAGCTTGCACAAAACATCACTGGCGCAGAGAGCAATGCCTGGGCCTGGCTGGACCGCGGCCTGGGCTGGTGCTTTGCTGTCACGAGTGGGACCCACTTGTGGGTGCCACGTGCCCTGCAGGCACCCCAGGCTCCTACGTGGGCTGGAACAAACCCTTCCCTAGCAGCTCTGCACGGGGAGGCTGGAACAGGGGGTCCCAGTGAGCCCCAGGGGGATGAGGGGACCCTGTCCAAGGGGACAAGGGTTACTATTGAGACAGAGGTGGCTGACGATGATTTGGGAGCTCGGTGCAGGGATCCTGGGTACCAGCAATGCCATGATGCCACCATGCTCACCTGGCCCCTGGTCTGTGCCGCAGGTGTCCGATTCCCTGGCGTAGGCGTGCTGCCCGGGGTACCCACAGGTGCTGGAGTCAAGCCCAAAGTTCCAGGTAGGTCCCCTCCGTCCCCAGGGACACTGGGCTGGAGGGCGGGCCTGGGGTGTCCCCATCCTGCTGTGGCTGGCTCCAGCCCATCCTTTGGGGGTCACAGCCCCACAAGGCATGCGGGCAAGTGAAGCCGATCACCAGCTAAGCCCACACAGCCTAGTTTGGACCCCAAAGACCAGCCCTGAGGCTCACACGGGTGCCTTTGTGTTTCTATCTAGGAGCAGGAGCCTTCGCAGGAATCCCTGGTGAGTGTCCCACCTCTCTCGCTCATCCTACTCTTCCTTCCCAAGCCTGTTCATCACAGCCGTGGCCTCCCCGTGCCAGAAGATGCTCCAGGGCTTCCCAAGCCACCCGCTCTCCTCTCCTGGGGTGTCCCAGGGCACTCCTGTCTCGTAAGGATTTGTGGCAGCCTGGGTGCGGGCTCCAGGTGAGAGTCTGCTGTTGGCTTTGCAGGACTGGGAGGTTTTGGAGGTCAGCAGCCCGGTGTCCCTCTGGGGTATCCCATCAAAGCTCCTAAGCTCCCAGGTAAGCTGCCACAGCCAGCGGGGCTGGGGGTCAAGGACCCCCCAGCAGTGCCAGAAGGACCCGCCGTTCCCCAGGGCTGAGCTGCCGTGTCCCCGGGTCCCCTGGACCTGGCGGTGCCGGTGCTGGCCCTGGGACAGCAGGACAGAGGAAAGGACACTGGGTGGGTGAGCCCAGCAGCAGCCCTGCCCGTCGCAGCCCCACGCGCAGCTGCCTGGTCGCTGATGCTGGTCTTGGCCCCAGCCCATGAGGACGATGCTGTGCCTCTCTCCAGCTGTTGCAAGGTAGGAAAGAGCAGGTTCTGGGGACGCGCTTTGGGCCAGGCCACCCCAGGCTGTGCCTGCCGGCTCCTCTTGGCGCGAGGTATGGCTCTTGCAGGGACCTCCTGTCCCCTGTGGCTCCTGGGGTTGCACTGGGCAGCACCGGGCAGTCACCTGGACCAAATGTCCCAGCTCAGGGAGCTCCAGCCAAGGCCACCAGCAGCAGGCAGGCGGTGAGGATGGAGCTGTAGGCAGGTCTCCCTCCCCATTGCCTGCCCAGCCCAGGGAAGCCTGGTGGTGCTCAGCACCCCTTTCCCCTGCTGGGCTGCTCCAGGGACCTCCATCCCCCAGCCCCGTGCTGGGTGGATCTCTGCCTGTCACCAGCCACACGCAGGGACAGTGGCACGACGGGCAGTGCCAGGCAGCCAGCGCCAGATGCTGTACCCTCCAAGGGCCACGCTGCCGGTTTCCTGGTCCCAAGAGCATCCCCGAGGAGGAGAATGGCCAAATCCAGCCAGGGACCTGCAGCCCTGGAGTGCTGGGATATAAGTAGATCCACAGGCATTTTCCCAAGTTGCTACAGGCAGGAAAGACTCGGTGGGGGGAGCCCAGCCCCGGGGAGCAGAGCCCATCCCGGCACGGGCGCCAGCCCCGGCAGCTCCACCAGTTTCCCCCGCCGGGGCCCGTCGCCGCAAACGGCGGCAGAAATACTTGGCCCGCGCCGGCTTCCTCCCGCGGAAACACAGTTACGCTCGTTAGGGCGACCCGGCCCTGCCGCCATCGAATACCGTCTGGCCTCCCGGCCACAGCCCGGCCCCTCGCCGCCTTTCATGGGCTGCCCGGTGCGGAGAGCAAACCGCCGGCACCGGCACAGCCGTGCCTGGCTCCATCCCGCAGCGGCCCCACCATGGCCCACAGCCCGGACGGGACTTCACCTCCGACTGACCCACTTTTTGGGGAGTCTTCATTGAGTAAATCAGGGGAGGACACCCGTCCCCTTGGCCAGGGAACCTTGTCAGTGCATCGCGCCTCTTGTGGGAACCAGGGGGACGGTGGTGGTGTCCCCAGCTGTGGTTGCAGCTGTGGGTGCTGCCTGGCACCCCAGTCCCTCCCAGGGTGCAGAGGGATGCTAGTTTGTAAACTCTGAGGGCTCAGGGCAATACTGGGCTGGCTGGCGAAGCTCTCGGTTTGAAGCTGCAGACACACCCAGGGTCTCCCACACATCCCCATGTCCCCTGAACTGTTTCCCTGTTGCAGCAGGTTTGCGTTGAGAAGAGACAAAGGGACAGTGGGGAAAATAACATTTTCAGGGGAAAGTCTGCTTTTTAGATGATTTGCTCTCAACGCCCCAGCCAGCTCCTGCTCTGTGCTGTCCCTGATCAGGAGGTGACCCCAGGGCCACCCCGTCACCAGGGGCTCAGCCTGAAGCTGTGGCTGAAATCGGGGTCCCACTGCATGCCGTAGGGATGATGACTGCTCCCCAGTGCCCAGCTGTGCTGTGGTGGCATTGCTCTGTGCGAAGCCCTTTCCATGCCAGCCAGTGTGACCATCGTCCCTGAGACCCTCCAGCACTGCTGGTGGCATCCTGGCAGTGATGGTGGCAACCCAGCAGTGTTGGTGGCATCCCCGCGCTGGCACAGGACGGGTGCGCACAGCCCCTGGCTGGGGGATGGTGGGGAGCTGCGCTTGGACCTGGCAAAACCCTCAGAGACCCAAGGGCTTGGACTCTTGGCCCATGGAGTCACCTCCATGTGTCTCACCCAGCACTGGACCGTTCTGCAGCTTTGGGGTGAGCGAGGCACTGATGAGGGGCCCCAGGATGGGCAAGGGGAGTCCCCAGGGTGGGGGGACACCTCGTACGGATCAAGGCCACCTCAGCCTGGAAAGCCTCTGCCTTCCATCAACGCCACGCTGGTGCGGGACATGATGGAACAGCCTGGCAGGGTGGAGGGAAATCTGGTCCCCACATGTTGCTGGCGGGAGGGGACGATGTCCTACGCTCAGGGAGATGTTTTACCATGAGCAATCCCGTCCTGGCTGCAGGGAGCTGCATCCCCACCCTGCCCACAGCCCCCGCCAGCAGGAGGGCTTGGTGTGTGACGTGCAGCTCGAGGTGTCCCCATGGGGATGTGACATCCCATCACTCTTCCTCAGGCCTTCTGCCAGCAGTGATGGCAGCTCGGCACTGCCAGCTCCCAAGCACACCGTCCCTGCCGGGTCACGGGCAGCCCCGCGCCGTCCCCAGCACTGGGATCCTGCTCTTTTGCAAGGAGATATTTCCCCGGCCGCAATGTTCCCGCTCGTAATCCTTCCTCATCCCTTTGCGCCGACCCCCTAACGAGGTCACGTTTCAGCAGAGGCTCCCAAGCCCTGAATCCAATTAAAACCTTTCATTTGGAGCCGGCCATGGCGCAGCCAGCTGGGTACAGCTCTCGCCGCAGGGCTCACGGGGGACCCCCCACCGAGGCAGGGTCGCAAGAGCTTCCTGCAAAACCAGCTTTGGGTGCCACAGCCCCCAGCGTGGGGCTGAGAGCGGGTGGCTCTTTTTGGAGCCGCTACTTCCAAGGTGATGGAGGGGAGCAACTCCTGGCCTGGCTCCGTCACAGGGGGTTATATCTCAGGGGATTTCTGATCCCAAGGGCTGGTCCTGCAGAGCCGGCGGGCAGAGAGGGGCTACACCGCGGGGCAGAGGGGGCACGGCCACTGGCAGCCAGGCGCTAACCCGCCGCCTTCTCTCCTCTCCAGGTGGCTATGGATTGCCTTACAGCACTGGTAAGCTGCCCAACGGTGAGTGCTCGTAGCCCTCGCTCCGCGGTTGTAGCTCCTCGCGGCTCTGCCGGCTGCTGCTGCTGTGGCCTCATGGCCCCCGACCCCCGGGGCGGTACGAGGGGCATCCTGCTCCCAGGGCAAGGTGGTCGCTCGGGGGACCCGTGCTTTGCTCTGCCAGGCTGCCCGTGGACCCGGCTAGGAGCAACCTGGCTCTCCTGGCATCCCGGTACCATTAACCCACAGGAACGCCGCGGCACGGCTGGCTATCTGCTAGGACACGACCTGAGCTGCAGCCAGCTCCAGGCAGGGGTGCTCGAACTGGCATCTCAACTGGGGGGGGCTCCAGCATCGCCCCCACATCCCTTGACATTTGGGCTGAGAGAGCTGCTCCATCTGCCTCATCCCCTGTCCCAGGGCCAGCTCCTGACCCGGCTTTGCCATTCTGTTTGTGATTGCAGGCTTCGGGCCTGGCGGGATCGGAGCCGGCATTGGGGCAGCAGGGAAGGCAGGGTACCCCACTGGGACAGGTACGCTCCCTTCCAGGAGCCCCGGAGTGGGGGACTGCCATGGGCACAGTGAGGGGACCAGGCACCCTGGTCACTTTGGCAGCCCTTGGATGGGGTGTTGGGCACTGCCTGGCTGTCTGGTGGCCCAGGGTGTTGGTATCACCCCAAAGACAGCCTGGAGAGTGCATCACCTCCCAAAGGAGGGGGGATAGTGGCAGGAGGGGCTGGTCCCTAGGGTCCCTGTGGGGTGGGTGAGCTGAGGTGGGAATGGTCTTGGGACCTCAGTGGCTGCCCACGTCCTTCCCCAGGAGTTGGAGCACAGGCGGCAGCAGCAAAAGCAGCAGCGAAATATGGTGAGTAGCATTCTGCAGGCACGTCCATCACCCACCTCTCCAGTGTGCGGCTGCTCCGTCCCTCCCTCCTGTGCTGGGGGGATGCTGGTTGTGCCCCTGCATCACAGAGCTGACCATCCTCTTCTCCCCTGTGGCAGGAGCTGGTGTCCTCCCGGGAGTCGGAGGAGTGGTGCCCGGTGTCGGCGTTGCCCCAGGAGCAGTACCCGGCGTTGTCCCAGGAGCGGTACCTGGTGTCGGCGTTGTCCCAGGAGTCGGAGGTGAGGCCATGGGGTCCACCTCTGGGGCTTGGGGACGGTCCCCTCCATCTGTCTCACTCCCCTGACTCTGTGCCCGTCCCCTGGCAGTTGGAGGGCCGGCAGCAGCAGCGGCGGCGGCAGCAAAGGCAGCGGCGAAGGCAGGAGCTCTCGGTGAGTCCCCTGCTCTCCCGGTGGGTATGGCAGCTGCCTGCAGGGCTGGGCTCACTCTTGTGATACATCAGAGCCAGGCATCAGTGCCAGGGGCTTTGTGGCTTTACCACCTGTCCCACCACCCCCTGCCCCATCTCCCAGGGTGCTCTCCCAGCCCCAGATCCCTGCCCCGTCTTGCCCAAACCTCAGGATGAGGTGATGCCAATCTGCTGAGCCAGCAGCTTCGACCAGAGGAAAGTGGGAAACATCCCCAGGGCTGCAGAGGGGCTTAACCTGCTTGAGGGGGACAGATTCCAGCAGCCTGTTGGGAGAGCCAGGCTTGGGTGTAGCAAAGCCTGGTTTGCAAAAAGCAGCTTTTCTGGCAGTAGCTGGAGGGTTCGTGGGCTACCCCCCATCCAGCAGGGCTGGATGTCCCTGCTGCCAGCAGCTCCTCCATCAGAGGAGGTTTCACTGCCATGGGCTCTGGCAGGGAGTCCAGAGAGACAGTGTCTGTAATGAGCTGACATTTGTTAGCGGAGGGATGACCTTCGTGATGCAGATCGCGTGTTCACTGCTCCTCTCATGAGTTGTTTTGTGGGAGAAAAGCGAGTAGCAAACCCATCAGCCCCAGGAGCAGCTGGGATTTACAGCCCCGGCCTTGGGGCACCTCAGCCTTCTCTGAGCTCCCGGATTGCCGGGTGGGCTCCAGACACTCATGTTGGGTGTGGGGAGCTGGGAATCCCCCATCTGATTGCACCCCCAGTCCCCTGAGCAGGTCTGGGAGGTGTGGAGAGCCCACCTCAGTTCCAGGTGCGCTGGAGTCTCCCATGACACTGGAGGAGAACATGTCCCCACCAGTAGCAAAAGGTGTTTTTTGGGAGGTCTGACTGCTCTTCTTCCCTCCAGCTCCAGGAGTGGTGCCCGGGGTCGGCGGTGTCCCAGGTGTCCCCGGCGTCGTGCCCGGCGTCGGTGCTGTCCCCGGCGTCGGTGCTGTCCCCGGCGTTGGTGCTGTCCCCGGCTTGGTGCCCGGTGTCGGAGCCGTCCCCGGGGTGGCAGGTGACTGTTCCCAGGAGCCCAATCTGCATGACCCAGCTCTGCTGGGGCTGCGGGCTCTGGTAGCTGAGGGTCCCTCTCTCCCTTGTCCCCAGGAGTCGTGACGCCCTCAGCAGCGGCGGCAGCAAAGGCAGCTAAGTACGGTAAGTGCTGTGCCGTGCAAGGAGCTCCCCAGCAGCTCCCTGGGGACCCCTGCTGACCCTCCCCACCCTTGGCACCCAGGGTGTCCCCAGGCAGGCAGGTGTCCCCTGGGGATGTCTCCTGATGGGTCATTACGGGGAAGCATCCAGGGTGGGTGTCAGAGGATGGAGCAGACTCTGTTCAGTGGTGCCCAACGCCAGGGTGAGGGGCAACGGGCACAGACTGAAACACAGGAGGGTCCATGTGAGCATGAGGAGAAACTTCTGTGCTGGGAGGTGCCAGAGCCCGGCCCAGATTGCCCCGTCATGATGAGGATCATCACGGTCCCCTGTGCTGGTGACTTCTCAGCCTCTCTTTTACAACAGCAGATTTACCATCCTCACTGAGGCCTCCTGGGAGACACAAGACCTGTCTGTCCCTCGCACTGCAGTGCATGGGATGAGGTGGTGGGGTGCTCTCCTCATCACAGCATGACGGCGAGAGCAGACCTGTGATGAGGTCCCACCTGCCAAATGCTGCTGCAACGAGATCTAACTTTCCCCCACTCGTTACCTGCAGGAGCTGGTGTTGGCGTTCCTGGCATTGCTGGTGTTCCTGGTGTTCCCGGTGTTCCCGGCGTTCCCGGCGTTCCTGGTGTCCCTGGTGTCCCTGGTGTCGCCGGTGTGCCCGGTGTGCCCGGTGTGCCTGGTGTGCCCGGCGTGGTGCCCGGCGTGCCCGGCGTGGTGCCCGGCGTTGGAGGTGAGCGGATGGGCTGGCATGTACCGATGGGGTGGTGCTGGCCTTGCCGGTCCCCTGACTGTCCCCTTTCTGTCCCCACAGTGGGTGTCCCAGATGGCGCAGCAGCCGCAGCCGCAGCGAAGGCTGCAGCGAAAGCCGCGGCGTTCGGTGAGTCACCATCATCCTTCCCCTGGCAGGGAGTGGGGACGTTTGCAAAGGGGCAGGGTGGGGGACCCCAGCGCTGCGGGCGGTGGGGAGGGTGTGGGACCCCTGCCTACAGAACCTGCCTGCCCGGCTGCATCCCCAAACCTCTCTGCAGGAGCAGGGCGCGTGCCCGGTGTCGGCGTGCCCGGTGTCGGTGTCCCCGGTGTCGGCGTGCCTGGTGTTGGCGTGCCTGGTGTCGGCGTGCCTGGAGTTGGTGTGCCCGGTGTCGGCGTGCCTGGTCTGGTACCCGGAGTTGTACCAGGTGAGATGGTCTCTAGGGGATGCTCAGGTTGTCTCTGAGCCGTGGGGCCACCATGGGCCATCACTGACCCTCATGGTTCTTCTCTTCCCCAGGAGTCGGAGCTCCAGCGGCCGCCGCTGCTGCCAAAGCAGCTGCTAAAGCAGCCAAGTTCGGTAAGCCAGGGTGTCCCCGGGGTTACCCTGTGTGTCCTGCCACGCCCCCATCCCAGGCTGCTCCCCAGTCTGGGGCTGAGGCCGTGCACTGCGCGTGGTCCCTGTTGGTTGGGGTGAGGGATGAGCTCTCCACAGGGATGTACGTGGGCTCAGGGCTTGGCTGTGTCTCTCTCTGGAGACCTGGTCTGCATGAAGGGTCCTAGGTTCACCATCTACACACCTTCTCATACATTTGTCCATCCACCCTCCCTTCTACCCACTCATCCGCACCACCAGCCGGCCAGCCAGCTACCGCAGTATCCACCTGTCCACTCATCTGCCCATCCATCATCACCTCCATCCGTTCATCCATCCATCCATCCATCCATCCATCCATCCATCCATTCCACCATCCATCCGCTCCACATCTATCTATCCACGCTGACATACATCCACTCCACATCCAGCCATCCATCCACCCATCCCATCCATCCATCATCCACCCCAGCATCCATCCACCCCACCATTCACCCATCCATCCCACCATCCATCCACCCCACCATCCATATGCCCACCCCAGCTTGCCCTGCCTTCTCAGCCGTCTCCTTCCACCACTTCTCTTCCTGAGCTGAAGCCCCAATCCTTGTCTCTCTCCTTGCAGGAGCAGGTGGCCTGGCTCCTGGCGTGGGTGGCCTGGCTCCCGGTGTAGGTGGCCTGGCTCCCGGCGTGGGTGGTCTGGTGCCTGGTGTGGGTGGTCTGGCTCCCGGAGTGGTCCCTGGCATTGGTGTCCCAGGTGAGGAGGAGGAAGGCGGGTGGTGCAGGGGCAGGTCTGGGGCAGAACAGGCATGAGGAGGACGGTTGTGGTCTCCATCAACTCATGGTCATCCCTTGGGGAATGACGACAAGGCAGGAGGGGTGGGCATTGCTGGAGAGGACCCCCCAGGGACACTGACCCCATTCTTGCTGTCTCTGCTCAGGAGTGGGAGCTCCGGCCGCAGCAGCAGCAAAAGCAGCAGCGAAAGCAGCCAAATTCGGTGAGTCAGCCAGAGGAGCCAGAGGAGCTCACAGCTCAACCCAGGTTGGGCATCTGGGGTGTCCCCATGAGCACAGACTGGTCCAGGGGCAGCTGGGGGGCTCCAGGGTGGGCACCCCATGCCAGGCACGTTGTCCGACGGGAGTATGTGTGTCACAGGGGGATCACCCCCACACTGCCTCACCCCCTCTCTCCGCAGGTGCTGGGGTCGGAGGGGTGCCAGGTGCAGTTCCTGGCGTCCCTGGAGTGCCAGGAGTGCCAGGAGTGACACCCGGCATCGGCGGTGTGCCCGGATTGGTGCCGGGTGTGGGGGTACCTGGTGCTGGCATCCTCCCCGGGGCAGGTACGTGCTTTGTCACACCCCCTGCTTGGGGACAGCGGTGGCCAGGCATGCTAAAAGCCACGGAGCCACGCGGCAGGGGCGATGCAGGCGGGATGTGGGATGGTGGCACGTGGGAGAGGTGCAGGGTGACTGTCCTCACCATGGCGCCCTCATTCACTTTGCAGGCATCCCCCAAGTAGGGGTTCAACCTGGTGCTAAACCTCCCAAATTCGGTATGTATCTCTGGCACCCTGTCCCAGGTCCACCTTGGACCATCACTGGGCACCCTCCTCCTGTGGCCATCGGGCTGCTGGCCTTGCTTTGTGTCCCCTGCATGTCCCATGGTGCCCTGGTGGTTGGTGGCCCCAGCGTGGGAGGTGGCATGCCGTCACCCATGGGTGCCAAGTGCCACCTGTTCTTGCTCCCCTGCAGCAGTGTGTGCTGTCCCTGATCAGGCAGGGTGTGAGCCCTCTATGGGTCTGCTTGCTCTGGGTGCTGTCAGATGGGTGCTGGGGACACCCAGGATGTGTGCCAGGGCCATCCCCGCGGGTTGAGCACCAGCTGGGGGTGACGTGAGCTGGGGGTGCCAGGCTGAGGGAGGGACACGGGTTAATGGTCTCTCTCCGGCAGGTGTTCCCGGGGTTGGAGTCCCAGGGGTCGGCGGCATCCCAGGTAGGTGCTGGCAGGAGCTGAGCAGCAGGGTTGTGTGGGCGGAGGGATGCTCCCCCAGAGGGATGTGGGCAGAGGGATGCAGGCAGAGGGATGTGAGCAGGGGGATGCTCTCCGAGGGATGTGAGCAGGGGGATGCTCTCCCAGAGGGATGTGAGCAGAGGGATGCTCTCCCAGAGGGATGCAGGCAGAGGGATGCGGGCAGAGGGATGCGGGCAGAGGGATGCAAGCAGAGGGATGCTCTCCCAGAGGGATGCAGGCAGAGGGATGTGAGCAGAGGGATGTTGTCTCAGGGCATGGGGGGACGTGGGGGCTGACCAAGGACAGACAGGCACACGTGGTGCTGGGCGAGGAGCGGATCAGATGCTGCCCCACGGCCCATCCCCACTGGTGCTCACCCAGGGTCCCTGTCTTAGGTGGCCTTGGAGTCGGTGGCCTTGGAGTTGGTGGGCTCGGTGCTGGTGAGTGATGCTGCCCCTGGCATGTGGGCTCCCCAGAGCAGGGATGCAGGCAGTGGAGTGGCGGTGCTGGCGGCATGATGGAAAATAAAGGGGATTTATGGGATGCAGAGTCACTTTTGTTCCCTCTCTGTCCCACACCATATTGTAACCATGCCCTGTGCCCCAGCTTGTGTCCGTCACCCACCCTGCTCCCAGGGTGTGATTGGGAAGGGATGCCCATCACCGAGCAGGTACCCAGGGTTGTGGTACCAGTGTCACCCATGGCACGGGGACAGGGGACAGTACTGTACCATGTCCCCAACGTGCAGAGATGCAGGTTCCTGCCTGGGGACCCTCTGGGTTTGTAGTGGGGTCCAGCGCAGCCCCAGGGGCAGCAAGCCTGGGGTGGAGGGACTGCACTGACCCCCCTCTCTGACACAGGAGCCTTGTTTCCAGGAGCTGCTGGGAAACCTCCCAAGCCAGGTGAGGAACGGGGGCTGCTCTGGCCAGGGAGGCTGGAGGGGTGACCCCATCCCTGTCCCCATCCCTGTCCCCATCCCCACCCTCACCAGAGCTCTCCCATCCTGCAGGTTTTGGCATTGGGGGGCTGCAGCCAGGTGAGTGCCACAGTTTGGAGCTGGGATGGGAATGTGTCCCCAGCCCCACCATCCTTGGCCCCGCTGGCTGTCCCCATCCCGCTGCTGTCCCCTGCTTGGCACATCACTGCACAGGAGAGCACCCTGATGCCAGGCGGGTGCCATGGTGGGGACAGGGGCTTTTGCAGCGGCTCCAGTCCCTGCAGTGAGCCAGGGTGTCCCCAGGCAGGGTTGGGGTGGCACTGCTGTCACAGGCTGTCACCAGCTGCTGCTTTTTCCCCAGGGGTTGGAGTTCCGGGCTTTGGCGTGTCACCGATATTTCCAGGTACTGTCCCCAGCACCTTGGCACACACCCGGGGCACATCTCAGTGTCAGGCTGGCTCGCAGGGCCACGCACAGCCCACGGAGCATGGGGACACGGTCACAGCCTGGGGGGGACCCAGGGGACTGCGCTGAGCTGTGGGGTGCTCAGAGGGGGTGTGGGGCAGAGCAATGTGGGTGTCGCTGGGTGCCGGCGGGTGCTGAGGGCTTTGCTCTTCTTTCAGGTGGGGTCGCTGGCCAGCTGGGATTCGGTGGTGAGTGTCCCTCCCCCGAGTGGGGCGTTTTTGGGGTGTGTGGGGGTGCATAACCCCCCTGCACCCAGCAGCCAAGTGGAACGGGGGTCCCGCTCACCCTGCCTTTCTTCCCCACCCCCCTCCAGGGAAGCCCCCCAAGGCCTTCGGAGGAGCCCTGGGTGCCCTGGGCTTTAGAGGTGAGCACTGCTGGGTGGCCCCTGCTCCCCCTGCCCTGCTCCCAGACACCCCTGGGGGGTCAGAGGGTGCAGGGGGGGCTCACCCTGTGTACCCCCCAGGCGGCGTGGGCTGCGCACAAGGGAAGTACTGTGGGAGGAAGCGGAAGTAACCGTCCGCCGTCATCGATGACCTCATGAACTTTGGTGCTACTGCATGGTCCAGAATGTAAATCCCAAGCAAAGCTGAGACATCCCCCCCCGTCCCCAAAAACCCCGGACCGTTCCCCCCCCACGCCTGGGCCATCCCCGGGCCCGCATTCCCAGGAGGGTCCGTCCCCCCCACCAGCCCCTCCGGCCCGCGGGGAGCGCGGAATAAACTGCGGGGAGCAGCCGTCCCCCTTGGTGCTATCGCTCCCTGCGGGATTTGGGGGGGGTCTTGGGGTGTCAACCCCCCCTCAGCGCCAGAGCTGACCCTGCCGGGGGGGAGGGTCAGGATGAGGGGCACCCCACATTGGAAGGAGGGAGGGAAGGGGGTCCCGGCGGCGGGGGCTGTGGGGGGGGGATGTCCCCATCGCCCCGGGGTCCCTCACTGGTCCCCGTGCTCCCCCTGGCCCGGGGGGGCTGCGGGCGGGAGGGGCTCAGTCCCTTCATGTTACTCACTTTGCTATACCTGGGTGGGACGCCCTGTGCAGAGGGACTCGCTTCCGACAGACTAATAAAGGACAAGTTTTTAAAGGACTCTGGCTCTGTCCTCTGTCCCCGTCCCCCTCCCCGTGGTGGTAACGGGTGGCACTGCCTCTGTCTCGCGGCAGTGGCTCTGCTCAAGCCTGGGGACATGCTATGTCCTCGGTCTGGGGATGCCGTGTGCCCCACTGCGCAGTCACAGCCCTGGGACACAGGGGGTGGGTCAGGGGGCAGCCTGGGGACCCAGGGGGATGCCCATGTCCTGTCCCACAGTGACAGCCTCAGGAGTGAGGGGGACATCCATGTTCTGTCCCATGGTGACAGAGCACGGAATGATGGGGAGGTCCACGTCCTGTCCCACAGTAACAACCCAAGGACCCAGCAAGAGGTCTGTGACCTGTCCCATGGTGGCAGCCTGGGGATGCAGGGAGTTGTCTGTACCGTGACCCATGGTGACAGCTTGAGGACCAAGGGGGATGTCCATGCCCTGCACTTGGTGACAGCCCAGGGGACAAGGGACACATCTGTGCACTGCCCCATTGTGGCAACCTGGGGACTGAGTGGGACATCCCTGCACTGCCCCATGGTGACATAGCAAGGGATGGTGGTGATGTCCATGTCCTGTCCCGCAGTGATAGCCTAAGAACATCCACGCCCTGTTCCATGTTGACAGCCTGGGAGTTGAGGGGGACATCTCTGCAATGCTCCAAGAGATGGTGGGGACATCTGTTGTGGCAGGAACAACCCCAGGTTCCAGTATAAGTTGGGGAACGACCTATTAGAGAGCGGTGTAGGGACCTGGGGGTCCTGGGAACAGCAGGGTGCCCATGAGCCAGCACTGGGCCCTTGTGGCCAGGAAGGCAAATGGGACCTGGGGCGGATGAGAAGGGGTGGTCAGTAGGTCAGAGAGGTTCTCCTGCCCCTCTGCTCTGCCCTGGTGAGACCACATCTGGAATATTGTGTCCAGTTCTGGGCCCCTCAGTTCCAGAAGGACAGGGAACTGCTGCAGAGAGTCCAGCGCAGCCACCAAGATGCTGAAGGGAGTGGAGCATCTGCCGTGTGAGGAAAGGCTGAGGGAGCTGGGGCTCTGGAGCTTGGAGAAGAGGAGACTGAGGGGTGACCTCATTCATGGGGATCAATATGGAAAGGGGCAGTGTCAGGAGGATGGAGCCAGGCTCTTCTCGGTGACAACCAGTGACAGGACAAGGGGCAATGGGTGCAAACTGGAACACAGGAGGTTCCACTTAAATACGAGAAGAAACTTCTTCCTGGTGAGGGTGGCAGAGCCTGGCCCAGGCTGCCCAGGGAGGTTGTGGAGTCTCCTTCTGTGCAGCCATTCAAACCCGCCTGGACCCCTTCTGTGTGACCTCATCTGGGTGTTCCTGCTCCGGGGGGGAATTGGACTGGGTGAGCTTTCGAGGTCCCTTCCAACCCTTGACATTCTGTGGTTCTGTGATTCTGTCCCAGGTGACAGCCTCGGGGATGACAGTGATACCCACGTTGTGCCCCACGGTGTCAGCCCAGTGGCGCTGGGGACACCCGTGTCACCCCCGGTGACAGCCCCAGCGTCTCGCCCCACCCCGGCCCCGCCCTTCTTCACCGCCAGCCCCGCCCCTGCCTCTCTAACCACGCCTCCATCATCATGGCCACGCCCCTTTCTCCGCCCCTGCTCCCTCGGCCCCGCCCCTCGGCCCCGCCTGGCCCC
>VWYH01000875.1:317369-348780 GCA_013399365.1 Pampusana beccarii | reverse complement strand
GCCCGGCGCCGCAGCCATGGTAAGGCCGGCGGCGGGGGGGACCGGGCAGAGCCGGGCCCGGCTGCACCGCACCGAGGGGCCGGGCCCGCTCCCGGTGCCCTCCGTGAAGGTGACGGTGCGGCGGGGGCGGAGCGGGCCGGGGCCGCCGGTGCCGCAGCGGGGCGGGGGAGGAACGACGACACTTGCCCCGTCCTGGCGGGCAGCAGCCGGGCAGCGTCCCGGGAGCAGCCTGGGAGGAGATGGGGAGGTCGCGCTGCTGCTATAGGGGAGAGCGCGGGGCCGCCTGCCCGCCGCCCCTCACCGTGGCACCGGGGCGGGCGCCTCCCGGCAAAGCGACGCTGCCTTTGAGTGGCACCTGCGTGTCCCCGCGACCTGCGGCACCCCCGGGATGTCGCCGCGTGGGCAGGCGGGGCTCCGAGCGGAGCATGGGTCACCCAGCCGTGCCTTTGGCAGGTCCCCCGGGCTGCGGTCCCGGTGGCGCTGCCAGCCTGGCCGGGCCCTCCTGCGGGGACCGTGGCGCACGGCCGGAGCCCGGCTGCGCTTTGGAGCCGTCTCTGCAGTTACCTGCAAGGGCCGGAGCTGCCAACAGCCCTCCCGGCTCGGTGGGAGCCTGTCCTGCGTCGCTTGTCCCGCCTCACCCCTCTTCGCTGGTGACAATCCCCAGAAGCCACTCATCAGGGCCACGTCCCCACGGGGACCGCGAGGCACTCGCCATACTCAGGGTGGGGATGGAGGTGGAGGGTTGTGGCCGTGGCCTGCGTGGCATCGGGGCTGCGGCCACTGGGACAATCCCTCTTGGTGGGGACCGTTGCGGCTGTCCTTCCCCAGCAGCTGCCGTGGGAACGGGACCGGCACATTCCTCCAGAGTGGGACGCAGTGAAACCGGATAGGAGGGCGGCTGGCGGAGCGTGTCGCAACCAGCTCCAGCGAGCGCCTTCCCGAAAGGCTCCAAACCCCGGCTTTGGGGACAGACAGAGCCGAGCTCAGAAACATCTTGGGGGGAAGGATGACAGCAACAGCTGGGCTGATGTGGATGTGGGGTGATTTGGGGCTGGAGGTGGGTGTGGACGCATCCAGAAGGACCCGTGGAGGTGGAGCTGGTGCTCTCTGATACCAGTGCCACATCCCTCTGTCCCCAACGTGGTCCACGGCTCACACAGAGAAGTGAGAGGAGCAATTGTCCCCCCTCGACCGCTGCTCCCAGCTCTTAGTGGGCTGGATCTTCTCTCACATCCCCATGAGCTGAGATGTCACCTTGTTTCCAGCCCGGATGGGCCTCGCTGTCACTTGCTGGCTCAGAGGAGCCACTGCACGTGGTCCCAGCATCTCTGTGCAGGTGCTCGCGGGTCCTTAAAACCGGGGGATTCCGTACAGGGAAGGGGCCAGAGCTGCTGCACTGAGGGATATTTTGGAAAAGCTCTTGTCCCATGTGCTCACCTGCCTGACACTGACACCCTGCCCAGTGTGGGGACCCGTGCCCCTGCATCCGTAGGGTGCCTGGCCCCCTGCTCCTGCTCAAGCTGTTGGTGGACTCGGTTTCCCAACTGAGATGCTGCCGATGGGGTGGGAGGAGAGAGCTGGGCTTACAGAACTCCAATTCCAGCGCACCGGTGGGAGCATCCCGTGCATCCGGAGGCAGGTCGGAGCAAGCACAGCCCAGGTGCCGGCTGTGCTGGGCAGGAGCTGGGCTGGTCCTGGCAGAGCTGGGCTTTGACAGGGGCCACCATGCCCTTGTCCCATGCGGAGCTTGTGCCTTTGGGACAGGGTGTTAGTGCCTGGGATGCTCAGCCGTCGTGCACGCTGTGCCATGGGGGGCACATCCGGATGTCACCTTTGTGTAGGCTGGGGACACCTTGGCCAGCCTGGCTGTCCCCTGGCTGTGGGGACAGACCCTCACTCGAACATTTCCTTCCTTTCCCTGCAGAAATAGGCTGGGAAAACACATCCCATGGGAATGTGGTGCTGGGCAGAAAGATGCTAACAGGCGGCCGGTGGCTTTCCCAGCTCAGGCTTTGCCCACTGCCCCTGTTCCCCCCTCTGCCACAGCCCCCCGGGCTGTCACTGTGCGGGGAAGGTTCGGTGGAGCGTGACATGCGGGGACAAGGCAGCACACTGTGTCACCTCACTGGAGCTGCGGGGCTGGTGACAGCCCCAGTGCCGGCTCACGCGCAGACGGGCGTGTAATCCGCTTATGGGGGCACCGGCACTGCCCCAGGCAGTAAATCCCTCTCATTCCTGCCGGGAGCGCAGGGTGGGACGGTTGGGAAGTGGTGGGTGTCGTGGGAGATCTGTCCTACTCTCAGCAGGGGGTTTTTGGGGGGCGAGGGGCACCGTTGGTGGGGTGCAGAGCCTGGCCAGGCTGCTGGCGTGGTGGGGGGTGCTGCAGCCTGTGGGTGTGGGGAAAGGGGCTGCGAAGCCATTGGGGAGGGGTGGTGTCAACCAAGGGACAGTGACACTGCTCCCGTGGGTCTGGGCTGAGCTGGGACACCACGTGCCAAGGTGTCCTGCATTGGCACTGGGTGGCTTCAGAGCTGGGTGGGGGAGATGTGGTGCTGCGGTTAGGAGTGTGGTTGGGACCTGGAGGCGCTGGGGACCAACTCCATGTCCAGCAGTTTCATGGTTCATCACACCTGTCCCGGCACCAGCCAATGCTCAGGGGCTTTTTAGCACTTTCCTGGTGAGTGCAGCCCTTCCATGGCTGAGCAAACCTGCCTCTGCGCCTGAGCTGCTCTGATGCGTCTCGACACGCGTCAAGGTGAATCACTGTCCTGGGTGACCCTGGCAGTGACAGCTTGGGTGGTCACTGCCACCTGCGGCTCCTCCTGGGGCACCGTTAACCCTTTACCTCCCCAAGGATGAGCTTGGGAAACTGAGGCAGGGCCGCTGGAGCTCCTGCCAGGGATCCCTGTGGTGGGCAGCATCCCTGCTTCTCCCAGCCCAGAGCAGGGTCACAGAATCACAGACCCCCCGGCTGGTTGGGTTTCAGGCCCTCTGTAGATCCCCAGCCCAGCCCTGCTCACAGGGTCACAGAGCAGATCACACAGGTCGGTCCAGGCGGGTTTCAATGTCTCACAGAAGGAGACTCCACACCCGCTCTGGGCAGCCTGGGCCAGGCTCTGGCACCTCCCAGCACACAAGTTTCTCCTCATGTTCACATGGACACTCCTGTGTTTCAGTCTGTGCCCGTTGCCCCTCACCCTGGCGTTGGGCACCACTGAACAGAGTCTGCTCCATCCTCTGACACCCACCCTGAGATATTGATCCCATTGATCAGATCCCTCTCAGCTTCTCTGCTCCAGCTCAACAGCCCCAGCTCTCTCAGTCTCTCCTCATCACAAAGATGCTCCAGACCCCTCAGCATCTCTCTGTCCCTCTGCTGGACTCTCTCCTTGTCCTTCTTAAACTGGGGAGCCCAGGGTCTGTCTTGGCTGGACCCACCAAGCCCAGCTGGAGCAATGACTTGGAACTGTGTGGGGAAGCTTTAATTATCAGGTGCAAAAATGTAGAGTTTTCAAAGAGGCTTCCACGGGAAACCTGTTTTTTCCTCTTGAAGAGCTTTGGGGCCCTGCCTGGCAGCTGTGCCATGCTCCAGGGTGGGGAGCAGGAGAGGAACTGGTGCACACGGGGATGGAGGAGGTTTTTGTCCTGGGCTGGAGGTTTTTGTCTGGGATAGAGGTGTTTTCCGGGTCTGAATGTCCTCCCGGGCTGTAGCCAAGCTGTGTGCTCAGCCTGTGGGGACTGGTGCTGACGGTGATGGTCCCCCAGGACCTGCCTTGCCGCCTCCTTGGCCAACAGCACTTTGCTGGTCACTGATGTGTCGGCAGCCCGGCCGGAGCTGGCCTGGGCTCTCCCGTCCTGTGCCCCCCGCTGGTCCTCCCCCCAGCACCCGCGGGGGCCGTTCCTGGCTGTGGGTGCCGTGGGTGCCGGTGCCTGCCCAGGGTGGAGTTATGCTAATGCTGCTCCCCATCGCTTGGCGCATCTGGTGCTGCTCACCATCCTCTCCTGGCCACGGGTGCCGCCGGCTCTGCCATGGCCACCTGCCCCGAGCTGCAGCCTGGGCAAGAGGTACGGGGACAGTGTCCCTCCCCGGTGGGACAAGAGAGGGGGCAGATGGGGATGGGGGGCCTGGAGCAAGCTGGTGCTGCGGGAAGGTGGCACAGTTGATGTTCCGTCCCTGGGACAGCTACTGCTGGGGGATGCACTTGGTGCAGAACCCCCCAAGGATGCGGGGCAACCCCCCTGTGCCGCAGCATCGATGAGGCCATCGGTGTCTCTGGGGATGGGGAACAAGGGGGACTCCCGCAGGGCTGGAGCCCCGTGGGATGGAGTGGCAGCGGGGCTGGGAGCACTTGGTGGTGGCAGCATTGTGTCCCAGCCCTGCGTGACCCCCGGCTGGGCTGTGCGCTGGTGGGGGCTGGTGCTGAGCCCCCCAGGTCAAGGTCGGTGAGGACGAGAATGGTCACACAGACGCACCAAGCGCTGTCAGCCTGCTGGGGAGAGGGGAGCATGGGGGCCCTGCAGCCCCCGCCCTGGGGCACCTGCTGCCCCCTCAGCCTGGGACTGTGGCCCCCGGTGCCGGAGGCCGCGGGGGGATCAGGGGGCAGGCGTGCGAGCGCGCAGCCCCGGCAGCGCCGTGACCTTGTTTCCAGCTAATTCGGTGCATCTCGCCTCGCCGCCGGCACGGCTGTCCCCCCGCAGACAGAGCAGGGACACAGGACGGGGGAGGACATGTGTCCCCGTGGAGGGCCCTGATCTGGGGGCTGCACTGACCCCCCGGTTGGAGGGTGAAGGATCGGGGGCTCCCCCAGGCCTGGTGTGCCCCCCATTGAGACTGTCCCTGCCCGTGGGGCTGGTGCAGGACGGCTCGGTGCCACGGGAGTCGATGCCGGACATGCCCTTGGAACGCGTCCCCTCCCGCCAGCGCTCGTAAACAGGATGTGGAGCCGTCCCTGTCCCTTGTCCCAGCTCCGCCACCCCCCGGGGCCACCAGCGCAGGGGCCACCGCACCGGGCTCCCCCAGCCCCTGCGCGGCTACTGCCTGCACCAGCTCCGGGACGGGCAGAGCCAGGGCAACGCGGTGTCGGTGTCCCCGTGCACATGAGGACACGGCCATGGGGTGGCCGAGGGGTTCGTAGCCCCCTTGCACGACAGGTTGTGCTGCCCCTTTGCACGTGAGGCTGGTGAGAGCCGTGGGTCAGGTCTGTCCCCTAAGACCGCAGGGACAGGAGCCCCTTGTGTCCTTGTCAGACCCCGGGAGTGGGCAGACGGGTGAGGGGACAGACAGACAGACCCCTGCCCACCATCTGCCCCCCGGGTCTGGCCCCCTGCCAGCTCCGCCACCGCTGCTGTTCATCTATGTTGGTGTCTCCCCGGTGTCCCCTCCCCGTCCTCCCGGCAGGCCATGGGGTGCGTGGGGGTCCTGCCTCCCCCAGAAGACCCCGAGGAGCGGCAGGGTGCCCAGGGGGAAGGTCCCTGTCCTTGTCCCCCAGAGTGCCAGGAGCCGGCTGCCGTCCCTGCGCCACAAGCTGTAAGCACCCGGGGTGCACGGGACCAGAGCTGTCCCCACTGCTGCCCCCATAGCTGTCCCCATGGCTGTCCCTGGGGTGGTGGCTGGTACCCTGGGGTGGCTGTGTGTCCCCTCTCCTCCCCTCCCTGCCATCCTTGGGGTGCATGTGTCTGGCTGCTGCGGCTCGGGGGGCTCATGATGCTGAGTTGGGTGATACCACCTCGGGCTGGCACTGCCACCATTGTGTCACCTCCTCCCTTGGTCCCCAGATAAAGCGTTTCCTGAAGGAGGACTCGGAGGAGGCCGAGCTGACCCAGTTCCTGCGGGATTGCCCGCCGACCGACAGCCCCCGGAAGGTGGAGACCCCGGAGAGCCGGCGGGAGCCCGGCCACCCCCTCTCTGGCGTGGGCAGGGTCCCCCCCGACGAAGCCACCGACGAGAGGGACGCCAGGATCTTCTCTCGCTCTCGGCCCTTGGATTTCCAGCAGCACATCACCGCCCCCCCGCCCCCCAGCCCCAACCGCCCGCGGAGCCCCTGGGGACAGCTGGACCCCTACGACTCCTCCGAGGTGAAAATGCGTCTGCGGAGGGGTGGGCATGGGACAAGGGGCTGCAGGAGTGACTGTAGAGGGTGCTCCCCCCATCTGAACCCAAGGGATTGGGGTGGACGTGGCTGCACCCTGCGGTGCTCCAACCGTGGGGGATCTCCCGGGGTGTGAGGGGGAAGGGGGTGACCTCTCAAGATGGGAGGGGGTGCGATGGTGACATCTCCTGTCCCATGTCCCCTCTGCCCGCAGGATGACAAGGAGTACGTGGGCTTCGCCACGCTGCCCAACCAGGTCCATCGCAAATCGGTGAAGAAGGGCTTTGACTTCACCCTCATGGTGGCAGGTACGGGGGGTCCTGACCCTGCTCCGGATCCCAAAAGCCATGGCGGGGGTGTCTCAACTTCACCAGGGCATGGCCAGAGGCTCGTGTCCCCTGTTAACAGCTGCCCCCCCTCACCCTTGTCCCTCTGTCCCAGGGGAATCCGGGCTGGGCAAGTCCACCCTGGTCAACAGCCTCTTCCTGACCGACATGTACAGGGACCGCAAGCTGCTCAACGCCGAAGGTGAGGGGGGACAGTCCCAGCAACGGGGGGACAGTCATAGCAATGGGGTGTCCTGTGTGTCCCAGGGGGTTGCAGAGCCCCACGCCGCTCTCGGGGGGCTGCAGCCCCTCTCCCTGCCCAACTGGGCTCCTCCAGGTCTCTGAAGCCACGTGTGACATATTGGCAGCTGCCTGATGGCACTGGGGGCTGCTCCAAGGCCACGGGGACCCCCCTGCTGCCCAGCACAGGGCCCTCCCGCCGGGGCTTTGTCCCTGCAGGGAAAACAAGTCCTGGCTTGTTGGGGATCAGCTGGAGCTGGGACAAATCCGGGAGGCTGGGGACACCCAGGGCCTGGGGCATGGTGCCGGTTCAGCTGCAGGTGGTTTTTGAATTAAAACTGCCCAAACTTGCCCAAATCCTCAGGGGTCCGAGGCGGTTGTTTGATTTGTTTTGAGGCAATTGTTTCATTTGTTTCCGTTGCTCGGAGCAAAAGCCAAAATGCCTGCGGCCACACGCACACGGTACCATGGGAGCATCCTTGGGGACACAGGGATGCAGGGACATGGTGGTGCCTGGGGCCACGTGCAGTCCCAGAGCCGTGGGGTCACACGTGGGGGTACATGGAGCCAAAAATGCTCCCGCAGACCCCTGTGCTGCCAGAGCTGGGCTGTCACGGGGAGAGGTGGCACAGCCACCGAGGGATGGGTGGATGTGGGTGTCACTGCATGGAGCATCATCTCTTGGTGCTGGAACCCAGCGCATGTCAGGGCTGATCCTGCAAGGCCACCCCAGCCCCCAGGGTGGAGGGTGACACCTGGGAGCTGCAGCGTCTCCCCATGTCACCCTCATTGTCTCTCATTGTCCCCCGCCATTGACATGTCTCCCGCCACCACAGAGCGCATCACGCAGACGGTGGAGATCACCAAGCACGTGGTGGACATTGAGGAGAAGGGTGTCAAGCTGCGCCTGACCATCGTGGACACGCCGGGCTTCGGTGACGCCGTCAACAACACCGAGTGGTGCGTCACATGGAGGGTGGGGGTCTCCCCAGGGCTGGGCAGCACCTCCATGGGTCCTCAGGCTGCGATGCTGAGCCATGGGAGGTGTTGAGCTGGGGCTCCAGGCAAAGCCCAGGGGTCCCACAGGGGACTGCGATGGTCACCTCCCTGTCCCCGCAGCTGGAAGCCAGTTGCTGACTACATCGACCAGCAGTTCGAGCAGTATTTCCGTGATGAAAGCGGCCTCAACCGCAAGAACATCCAGGACAACCGCGTCCACTGCTGCATTTACTTCATCTCACCCTTTGGTCACGGGTAGGGCAGCCGCTGCCTGCGCTGCTGGGAGGGGGGTGCTGGGGAAGGGGCTCAGCGGGGTGGTGCTCACCAGGCTCCCCCCACAGCCTCCGGCCCCTGGATGTGGAGTTCATGAGAGCCCTGCACCAGCGGGTGAACATCGTGCCGGTGCTGGCCAAGGCGGACACCTTGACCCCCACCGAGGTGGAGCGCATGAAGAACAAGGTAAGAGAGGGGTTGTCCCAGGCTGGAGCCATCCCAGCAGGTCCCTGGGAATGGGGGTACCCTGGGGGCTGGGGTCCCCGTTTGGCTGGGGCCTCTCTGCATCCCCTGCCCGGGCTTTGCCACAGAGAATCCTCCACACTTGCAGCACTGTAGAGGACAGTGTTGTCCACATGGCCACCAAGGACACGTCTCTCTGGTGCTCAGCTGGGGGCTGGAGGGGCCTGAGGGGGTGTGCATGACATCTAAGTCTGCGGGGACGGGCTTTTGTGGGTCCTTGGGGGACACTGGCGCCTTCCTGAGGGCCAGAGCCGTGCCCTGAGCGGGGCCGTCTGCCTCCAGATCCGGGAGGAGATCGACCAGTACGGCATCCGCATCTACCAGTTCCCCGAGTGCGACTCGGATGAGGATGAGGAGTTCAAGCTGCAAGACCAGGCACTGAAGGTGGGTCTGGCCCCTCTAGTTCCATCCTTGGAGGAGCAGAGCCCCATGGCCAGGAGGACATGTCCTCCTGGGGTACCTTTAGGATTCTTTGGGGCCCCACAAGCTCTCTGGCAGCCCTAGCATGGTGGGGTTGGTACACATTGCACTGTCCAGATGCGTCACCAAGACCTCATAGGTGCCACCTACAACTTGTGGGGATGGGGATGGGGTGGAGAAACCCACGCTGCTTTCCCACCTGGGGGTCTCCATGGCTGGGGCTCAGGGAGATCTTGGCAGATGGGGATGGATACGGCCCAGGAGATGCGTGTGGAGGGACATAGGCTACATCGGCCAGGATCAAGCTCTGCCAACCCCTGCTGTCCTCCCGCAGGAGAGCATCCCCTTTGCCGTCATTGGCAGCAACACGATCGTGGAGGCCAAAGGCCGGCGCGTCCGCGGACGCCTCTACCCCTGGGGCATCGTGGAAGGTAACGCTGGGCTGTGTCCACGGGGTACTTTTGGGGACATCATAGAATCATAGAATCATTTTGGTTGGAAGAGACCCTCAAGATCATTGACTCCAACCATTAACCCAATGCTGACACTAAATCATGTCCCTAAGAACTTCATCTACGTGTCCCCCAAACCCCTCCAGGGATGGTGACTCCACCACTGCCTTGGGCAGCCTGTTCTAATGCCCGACATTGCCTGTGGTGGCATGGGGGGACATGGGGGGCTGGTTGTGGCCCCCTGACCCCGGGTTCCCCCTGCAGTGGAGAACCCGTCCCACTGTGACTTCGTGAAGCTGCGGACAATGCTGGTGAGGACCCACATGCAGGACCTGAAGGACGTGACGCGGGAAACCCACTACGAGAACTACCGCACACAGTGCATCCAGAGCATGACCCGCATGGTGGTGAAGGAGAGGAACCGCAAGTACGGGGCCTGGAGTGGGGTGCCAGCTTGAGGGGGTCTGGAGGGACTTCTCCTCCTTTTGGGGTGACCTCGGCCCATTGCAAGTGGTGATCTTGGGGAACTGGGGTTGTGTGTGGGTCCATGCTGGGCATCGTGGTGGGCTGGATGAGGAAGACTTGGTGAGGTGGGGGGGTGCCCTGGAGTGGTGGGGGGTTCTTCCCGTGCCATTGGGCTGGGGCTGGTTGCGGGGGGGGGGATGCTCCAGCAGCAAGGGAGCCCCTGCATCCCCCCAGAGCTGGATTTGGGGGATGCTCCAGCAGTGATAGGGACCCTGTGTCCCCCAGATGGGGGGGATGCTCCAGTGGTGAAGGGGACCCTGCACCTCCCTGGGGGCGGCTGAGGCGGGGATGCTCCAGCAGCATAGAGGACCGCGCATCCCCCCTGGGCTGAGGGTGTCTTGAGGGATGCTCCAGCAAGAAAGGAAGACCCTGCACCCACCCAGGACAGGTTGCAGGGGGATGCTCCAGTGATGAGGGGGGCCCTGCACCCCTGCAGGCTCTAGGGCGAGAGCAGGACCCAGCAAACAGCTGGTCCCAGGGCTGTGCTGCCGGTGCTGGGCAGATTCATGGCACTTGCATCGCTGTGAGCCACCCCATGATACCGGGGGGAGTCCCCCCACAGCAGGGTCCCTGTGGGGCTGTGCAGCCCCGGTCGGGGTGCTGGAGGCTCTGTGGGTCAGGGGGGGCTGAAGCAGCAGTGCTGGCGGTGGGGATGGCTATAGGCGCCTCTAAGCTGGTCTCTCCATACGTGCTGCCGGAGAAGGCGGCACCCCTCCACGCTGAGGCTGTGCTGCAGCGACTGCTCCGCCGACTGAGCCGGGATCAGGCCGGGGCCACCTTGGGCCCCTCCGCCCTCCTCCCCCTCCCGCTGCCCTCCCAGCCCCTACATAAAGTACTTGTTGGTACCCAATGCTGTCTCGGTCCTTCTGTGCCCGTGCAGGGGCCAGGCAGCTGCTCCCGGGGAGAACTGGCCCTGTGACCACCCACACAAGTCACCCGTGGGTTCCAGCACCCTGGCTCGCCCAGGCAAAGGGGGCTGGGGGGATGCGTCCCTGGGCGGTGGCACCCAGAGTTTCCCAGCCCAAGGGCAGGGCTGCAGGGTGGGCACCCCCATGGTCCTGCCCTCCCAGGGGGATGCGGTTTTGGGGCGCAGGAGGCAGCAGAAGGCGGGTTTTCCTGGGCTGGTGAAGCCTCTTGCCCTGTGCCCAGTGCCTGAAGCCTTGTCTTGCTGCCAGGGATGGACGACCTTCCCCTGGGTCCCCCCCGGGTGAGGAGCCGTGACAACGGGCAGCGACTTCCAAAGCAGCTCAAAATGCGGCCAAAACCCTTAACACACTGGCACGGCCCCCGGCACAACCGGGCCCCCCCAGGGCCCAGCCCGCATGTGCAGCACCCGCCATGTCCTTCACCCTTGGCACGTGGAGGGGATGCGCCCGCGGTGGCACACGGCGTCACACGTGACGCCTGCCAGTCGTGACAGCAGTGCCCCAGCCACGTGGTCGCCCGCTGGGGCAGCGAGTGGCATCCGCGGGGACCCAGCTGGGAGAGCTGGTCCCTCCCCATTGCCGGTGGCGTGGGACAAGACATCGATTTTGCTCGGGTGGTTCTGCATGGTGGGGTGTCCCCGGGGGACGCCTGCAGCTCCCTCCAGCAGGGATGGGCTTGAGCGGGAGCTGATGCTTGTGGGAAAAAGGGGCACGGAGCATCCCCAGGGCTGGCTGGGCAGTGGGGTGCTCGGGGACCCCATCCTGCCACAGGGCTGGGGGTGTGGGAGAGGAAGGAAATACTGAGTTTATGATGTTTGAAAGCAGCAGAGAAAATACTGGTTAAGAGAGCCTGAGCCCAGATTGAAGCACCCAGGCAGGGCTCTGTGCCCGGGGGGTCCCTGACACCCCTGCTGTGGTGATGCCTCCCTGGGTCTCCCTAAACTGGTTTGCAGCAGATCAGGGATGCTGAGGTTTGGGGGGTTATCTTGTTCCCTCCCACCAGGAAAAGGGCCTGTCCAGGGGGCACAGGGTCTACACAGGTGGGCAGTGGATATCTGCAGGGTTTGGGGTGCAGGGCCTTAGGAAATGTCCCCCCAGGGGGCGGGCAGGGGCTGGCAGGGCTCTGGCACCATCCTCACCTCCCCTCTCTGCCCGCAGCAAGCTGACGCGAGAGAGCGGGACCGATTTCCCCATCCCGGTCATCTCCCCCGTGCCAGACGCAGAGACGGAGAAACTCATCCGGGAGAAGGACGAGGAGGTGAGTGTGGGGGCGGGCTGAGCCCCCCCAAGCACCCCATTGCCCGTGTCCCCAGCCCCAGCGATGCCCCTGCCACAAGGGCCCACCCTTCCTGCAGCATCCTGGCAGCTGCCAGCCACGGCGGGGGGTGCTGGAGGGGTGTCAGAGGTTCCCTCCCCAACCCACAGCATTTGGGGCTCCCAATCTGCTTGGGATGCTCAACTCAACTCAACTATGTTTGCAAGGGGTTGGGGGGTGCCAGTCCCCGCCACGCTCCCTGCTCTGCTCCCTTCCAGCTGCGGCGGATGCAGGAGATGCTGCAGAAGATCCAGAAGCAGATGAAGGACTCGCATTAGCCCCCTCCTCCTCCTCCTCGCCACATCCCCCCAGATCAGAAATGTTTACATCACGCTCCATCCTGCCCCGGTACCAACACCGCACCCGCCACCTTACGCTGCTGCGGTATCGCCTTAGCCACCCGGCCAGCGCCCAGCCCGCGGGGACAGTGAGGGGACAGCGAGGGGACAGGCCGCCCAGCCCGGGGGTCCCTTGTCTCGGCCAGATACTGCCCCAGCCACCCCCATGGGCTGGGGACAGCACTGTCCCCCGAGCTTTGGCTTTCTCTGTGCCCCCTGCAGCTCGGGGCAGGGCCACTGGCCAGCCTGCTCCACAGTCGTGTCCCTTGTCCCCATGTCACCTCAGGCTGCCTGCTTACAGCTGTTATGCTCAGCTTGGCCCTGGCTTAAGGGGGAGAGCGATCCCAGCCCCTCCATCTGCCCTGCTGGTGGGGACAGAGTTGCTCCCCCCTCAGCCTTGGCTGGCACAGGGGGACAGTCCCTGGAGAAAGTCCCTTGAAGCCCAAATCAGAGGTTGGGTCCCCAGCCTGGGCCCCCCTGGAACACGAACCCTGCAAAGCAATAACAACCATCGCCTGCCCGCGGTGCTGCCCGGCCTGCGGCGACAGCATCGTCCCTCGCTGGTGTGTCATTCGCTTGTCTGTGGTGTCCCTGTGTGTCCCCAGGACGTCCCTGCTGCCTCCTGGCACAGCAGCGCTGTGTGTCCCTATGTGTCCCCCAAGGATGTCCCCATCCATGTTGCTTCCTAGCAAAGCACTGCTGTGTGTCCCGATATCCCCCAGGGATGTCCCCACCTGTATGGCAGTCCCACAGTGTACTGTGTCGTGTCCCTGTGTCCCCCCAGGATGTCCCCATCCATGTTGCTGCCCTGCAGAGCACTGTGCCATGTCCCTGTGTCCCCCGCAGGGGTGTCCCTGGGTATGGGGAGAGATGACGGGACAGCAAAGCTGCAGGGTGGAGGCAGAACTGGGAGCAGTGGGATCACTGGGAGCTCACTAGCGTGGGGACATGTCCCCTGCCTAGCAGGGCCACCTGAGCCGTGGTCCCTGGGGGGGTCACCCCTGGGCAAGGGGTGTGCACCCCAAGGGCTCTGCTGTACTGGGGTTGGGTGCTGCAGGGTGCTGGGGCAGTGTCCGCGGGTGTCACCCACGTCCCCGTGCCAGCCAGAGGGTCCCTTGGCCCCCATGGGCAGGGACCCCCCTGGCACGGCGGGGCCCTGCAGGGTGTATTAGCGCTTTCCTTTTTTTAATCTTGCTATTTTCTTACAGAAGTACCTACCTTCGCATGACGGTCATAGAGGCATTTATTAAGGGAGAAGCAGAGTATAGGTTTATAAATTCTTACAGAGCTAGTGGAAATATTTTTAATCCCTCCACAACCATTCTCAATAAATACGGCTGACCCGGCTTGTCTGCAACCCTGAGTGGCTTCCACACGGGCAGGGGCTGACGGTGGCTGCCCAGCAGCTTCTGGCTCCTATTTCCTGAAAAAAGGCTTAAAATGGGTATTGGGGAGGTTTCTGCTGCAACCACAGGGGCACCCAGCTTGGAGGGGGGTGGGAGAGCCCTATGGGACCCCGCTTGGGGGCTGGGGCAGCACCCAAGGGTGAGGGTCCCCCCATGCACTGCCCTGGGGTTCTGCTGGTGTGAGGACCCTAATGGGAACTGGGGGGGCAGAGCAGGGATCCTGGGCCGGGGATGCAATTGCTCTTCATGTGCTGCCCCCCAACATCCTTGTGACCCCCCATGATGGGGTGAGCCCTGCTGGGATACACCATGGGTGCTCGGTATGGCTGGGCCCCCCCATGAGTACCAATGCCCAGTTACCCCAGCTTGGCCTCACTGGGAGCTGGTGGGGTGGTACTGGGATGGATGGACTGTGTTTCTACCTGCCTTCCAGTGGGCGCCATCCATCTGCACCCTGTTATTTCTCCCTGCACCCCACTATCCTATCCTGTACCCCGTTATACTGCCCCTGCACCCTGAAACCCCCTCCCAGGCTCCCTGCACCCCAGCGTCTTCCACATGGTGCTGGTGGACGGATCTGGCTCAGCACAGGGTGGGGTGCCCGACAGCTCTCTCTGGGCTGCCCCAAATCCTGCTGTGAACCAGCAGATCCCAGCACAGCCCAGCACTGCTGTGCCTGCCCGGGGGTGGCAGCCAGTTGGGGGGGGCCCAGGAGTGGGTGCTGGCAGTTTGGGGGAACACCCACCTGGCCCCAGCCAAGGGCAGAGTGTTGGGGTGATCCTGGGTCCCCCACCATGACACCCAGCAGCAGCCATTACGTGTGTGTCACAGGGCTGTGCTTGTCCCCCTGTCCCCTGAAGGGCTGGGGACGCACACACATCCCCAGGCACCTCAGAGCCCCCACCTCTCCCACAGGCATCCCCACCCTGATGCCTTAATCACCCTGAGCATCCTCACCTGCACCCCCCACCCTGTACACCTATTTAAGCCCAGCAGCCCCAGCGCTGGGGGTGTAATGGGCTCAGCCCTGTTCTCTGTGCCCACTTGGGGGGTTTCATGCTTCACCCCCACTTAGGCATTTTATTTCCACCCGATGGGTGCAGGATGTGTGGTGGGCCCTGCTGCTGCTGCCGCCGTGGTTCCCCACTCACTCCCCAGGGTTGGGGCGCTGGGGTTCACCTGCAGCCCCACGCTGTTTGCTGTGCTGAGCACCCCACAGGTAGGAAGCCTGTGGATTGGGGGGGTGACGACGGGCAAATCAGCCTTCCCCCCACCCCGGGGGTACCTGTTCTGCCCCCCTCTCTGTGTACTGTATGTTTTCCCCATCCCTCTTCCCCTGTGCATCCTCTCTCCAGTCCCTCTGATCCCGAATATCACAGCTCCTGTGCTTCCCCACTGCTGGCACTCACACCCCCCACCCCCAGATTCTTTCCTGTGTCTCCCCCATTTCTCTCTACCCCGCACGCCCCCTCCAGCTCCGTTCCCCTCTGCAGGATTTTGCTCCTGTCCCCTGCCCGGCCACCTCTATCCCCACCAAGCACCTCCAGCTCCGCTCTGGTCCCCTGTGTGCTCACTCCCACCCTGTGTGACACCCCCTGCACCCTCCCATGCCCTTCCCCCTCCCCATACACACCTGGATCCTCCCTGGACCCCTCTCCAAGACCCCCCCTGGGTTTCTGTGCCCCTTGCTCTGCTCCAAGCTCCTCCGGGGCCACCCAGACCCCTCTGTCCCTTCCTCTGCTCCCCGTGCGGCAGAGCTGCCTGCGAGAGCTCGGGCAGGATGTGCCCCCGTGTCCCCATGGATGGGACCCTGTCCCACGGTCTCACAGGGAAAAGAGCCTGGAAAGAGGCTTTGCTTTCATCTGCTTCAGCTCACCCATGGCACGGCTGGGCTGGGACGAGCACCAGCCGCCTCCTTCCCCAGGTAGGATGGAGCTGGTCACATCGTCGTGGAGGTTTTGGCAGTCGTTCTCCTTGCTGGTGTTCTTCAGGTGACCTGAATCCCAGAGCACAAAATCTTTCCCACTGATATTTCTCCTGAACAGGCACCACTGTCAGAGCCAGCGAGGTCCTGAGCGAGAGCTGTGCCGTCCCCACGCTGCCCTTTGTCCCTGAGCGAGCGGTGAAAGCCTGGCAACTGTGTGGTGTGTTATTTTTCTCTGCTAAAGCGGCTGAAGCATTTCAAAGGGTTTCCCCAGGTGTGCGTGGCAGGGAGCTAAAGCCAGGCACGTTTCTCTGGTCTCTGCATCACCCAAGACACTTCAGTTTCGATTTTCCACCAAGTTGAGTGGTGCAGTCGATGCGCTGGAGGGAAGGGGTGACATCCAGAGGGACCTGGGCAGGCTGGGGGGGTCATGAAATTCAACCAGGCCAAGTGCAAGGTCCTGCACCTGGGTCAGGGCAGCCCCCAGTACCAGCACAAACTGGGGGATGGATGGATGGACGGACGGATGGATGGATGGAGGGGGGATGGACAGACGGATGGATGGATGGATGGATGGACAGCAGCCCTGTGGAGAAGGACTGGTGCGTGACAAATGGGACATAAGCCGGCAATGTGCACTTGCAGCCCAGAAAGCCAAGTGTCTCCTGGGCTGCATCACTAGCAGGTCAAGGGAGGGGATGCTCCCCCTTTGCTCTGCTCTCCTGGGACCCCCCAGAGCACCAAGTCCAGCTCTGGGGTCCCCAGCACAAGACAGAAATGAACCCCAGGGGGTCTGTCCCTCTGTCACCAGTGCTGCCTCAGTCCCACCCTGCTCCCTCCAGCATTTTAGAACGATGCTAAAACCCAACCTGTGGCTGGTGATGCCAACCCAGGTGATCTATGGGTCAAGAATCGCTGTCGTAATTATTAAGCCTCCTAAAACCAACATGGAAAAGGCAAATGTTTGTGCCTCCTTGTGTGGAAGCAGCTCTGGCTGCCTCGTCCCGCATCCCACCCTTGCAGCTCCAGGACAGACCCCACACTGGTGGCCCTGCCTGCATCTCCCATCCCAGAACAGCCAAAGGAGCCACTTGTTTTGGCCTCAAACTGGCTGATTTAGCCTGGTTCCCTTTCTCCTTGAAGGATAAAACCCGGTGCTGAGGCTCCCTGGTGTCAGTCTCAGCCTGTGCCTACCGTTCATTGCGTTTCATTTCATGTGATTTTGATCACATCCTTAAAAATAAAAAAAAACTCAAACCCACTCAATCTCAGCCCTCCCAGGGCAGAGATATTTCTACATGGTGAACGCTCTGATGCAAATTCTCCTGTGTCCTATTTTAGGTTTCTCGCCAGCACCGGCTGCAGACAAGTGCGCTGGAGCTCCCATCAAGCCTTTGGCAGTAATTGTTGTGGAAGGAATAAGGGGCTCTCAGGCCAGAAAAGGAAATCTCTCCTTTCCTTCCCTGGGCTGTGCCACCCCCACCTGCCACCTAATGAAACCCCAATGACATCGGCCCTTTCCCTCCCCTGCATTTCTTAGTTTATTCCTTATATTATTAATTTTCCTATATTAGAGAGCACCGTGCAACCTTTCTTTTTCCAGCATTTGCGGACGTGTGTGCTCCCCAGGGCAGTGCTGGAGTCACCATCCCTGGAGGGGTTGGACAGACGGAGATGAGGTTCTCAGGACATGGGGCAGTGCCAGGGGTGGGTTATGGTTGGACTCCATGATCTTGAGGGTCTCTTCCAACCAAAATAATTCTATGATTTTATGATCTCCATCTTGGGGACCCCGCCACATGGCTCTACTGCCCTATGGCCTCCATGGAGTGGGAACAGTGCCCTACTTTGCCCCATGCAGCTCCCCTGCTTATTGCAGGCAGGCGTGTCCTGTCTGGCCCAGCGCTCACTTTGGCAGGAGGATGCTCCTGACCCTGCTGCTACCTTCCTGCTCGGTTGTATTTTGGGTTTTTTTCTTACTCTAGAAACCCAGGCGTTGCCTCTGGTGTCTTCCCACTCGCTCTTGTACCTTTTCGCCACTTGTCACATCCATTTCCACGGCCGCCTCTCCCGGGTCAGGGTAAGAGAGCGGCAGTCAGTCCGATTGCACCCAGTGTTGTCTCCGGGGCAGGAGCACGCTGGTGGGGTGACGTCTTCTCCTCGCCTCGCAGATGCGGTGAGGAGTTGGGGTGCTGTGTCTGAACACATTCAGTGAATGCTCATGATAAAGCAATTGGCCTTTGTATCCTCTGCTCACAACTTAATGGTTTCAGTAGACCTGAAATTCCTACGTTGTTGTGTGTCGTTGCTCTTCCCCTCCTTTCAAGGCAGCTAAAGCAACTCAGTGTTACCTTGCATCTGGCAAACAGGCCACGGACCAGATTCTCCATAAACTGAGATGGGAAAATTGAGTCCAGCTTTATCAGAGAGAAGTCTTCAACACATTTTGTGGCTTCTCTGTTCCCCACAGCCAGAGTGCAAAGACCAGACCAAGAGCCTGAAACAATTTGCACCAGGGGAGGTTTAGATGGGATCTAGGGAACAATTTCTTCCCCAAAGGGCTGTGGGGCATTGGAACAGGCTGCCCAGGGCAGTGCTGGAGTCCCCATCCCTGGAGGGGTTGGACAGACGGAGATGAGGTTCTCAGGACATGGGGCAGTGCCAGGGGTGGGTTATGGTTGGACTCCATGATCTTGAGGGTCTTTTCCAACCAAAATGATTAATGAGTTTTTAAGGTTTATCCAAAATGATGGGAACCCTCAGTTCCATCTCTGCTCTTTACCAAATAGCTTTTAGAGGCTGAAGAGGAAGGAGACACTACACCTCAGCATACGGAGGGTTTTCCCCAAAGCTTCCCAGTGTCCCTTCTGTCTCCTCTGTACATCAGGGCAGGGCACAAGGGACAAAGTACCACCACCACGCTCTGAAAGGTCATCATTTCTACCAGCCACAGCCTGATCTGGATGAGGATGTCCCTGCTCGTGGCAGAGGTTGGACTGGATAAATGGACTGGATGAGCTTTTAAGGTCCCTTCCAACCCAAACTGTTCTGTGAGTCTGATTCTGTGATTGTACGGTTTTCTTCTCTATGACCTTCAGGCTGTCAGAATACCTGGAACTGGGACATTCCCAGTTGTTGACCAACAGACTTTGGATCTTGGATTTGGCGATGTCACTGCTGAGAGGTGGGTTTCTCAGTTACCTGAGACTTTGGCAGATGTTTGTGGACACACAGCAGCCCATTGGTGCACCCAGAGCTGTTCGGGGGGCAGAGGTCCCAGGAAGTTGCTGGCTCCACAGGATCAAGGGAGGGAAAGCCAGCCTGTCCCCAGCTTTCCTCTGGGCAGGAACACTGTCCCCACCCCAGCCCATCCCCACCTCTGTGAGGAGAACAGCTGGGTGAGGACCAGGGTGATGGGGCTGCCTCCAAATCCAGGCGAGTGCTCCTCAGGGTTTGACCCCCATGCGTCCCAGGTGACAGAAGTGACCTAGGACCCCCCCATTCCAGCTTTACCACAGGTTTGTGAGGAATTAAAAAGATCTGCTCTATTAAACCTACTGGAGAAAGGGTACAAGGGGTGGTGGGGGCATCCAAAGCCAAATGGATGGTCTGGGCCATCCAAAACACAAGGGATGGTGAGGGCATCCAAAGCACACGGGGTGGTCTGGGGCATCTAAAGCTCTTGTGGAGCGACTGCTACTTCTTCTTGCTGGCTTTCTTCTTGCTTTCGATCAGCTGCAGCCCCTGCTTCTTGATGTCTTCCCGGGTGAGGAGCTGGCCGTCATGTTTGTCAACAAAATCAAAGGGGTCTGGAGGAAGGAACAGAGAGAAATGGGCTGGGGGGGGTCTGCGGGGCCACCTCCACTGCGCCTGTGTCACCAGGGAGAGCCAGCACGTTTTGGAGGGCTGGTGGCATCACAGTGAGCTTTCATGCCAAGCCCTGGCTCTTCCAGCCCAGCACCCGAGGGTGACCTGCAGGGGCTGGCAATGCCACCGCTGTGGCCCATCTCCAGCTGCTGGGGCTTCCCAGAAAGGTCTGGAGCCACGCGGTGGTGAACACAGCTCCAGCTTCATCAAAAAGAGGTGGCAAGCCCCAAAACCTCAGTGGATCCTCCAAGAGCATCCAACAGGAAGAGGCCATAGACAGACCCAAGCACTGGTTATTCTTCACAACCAGGTGATTTTGAAGACAAGGGTCCCCCTCCTTGCCCCACAGCATCTCTCCTTGTTCCTTCTGCGGTTCGATGCTCAGCACCCCACCTTCATGCTCCCATATCCCCACCTAAAAGCACCACCCATGCTCAAAGCCTTGGAGACAGCCCCAAGGTCTGGAGAAAACTCATGGGCTGGGGTCTGCTGGGACAGTGGGAGGCAGGCGAGGATGGTCAGAAACCCCAACAGGCAGGGGCAGGGACAGTCGCCGTGGGATGTGTCCCACTATGGTCTCCTACCGTGGACACTGCTGCCTCTGTCCTCCAAGGAAATCTTCAGGTTCTGCACGTCATTTGCGGTGGTTTTCTCCAGAAAATTCCTGACCTTCACAAAAGTCTGTGAAAGACACCCTGGGTTAATTGCTGAAGGGGAGGTGGGTGTTACCACCCAAGGGATGCCCCTCCTTGATGTTCCCCTGGTAGAACACCCTCTAGTGCCCAGTGCCACCTGAGGCTGAGCTGCTCTATGGGGCCACCTCCATCCTCCTAACTTGGGATGGGCCATCAGGAGGAGCCTGGTGTGGGTCCCCAAAGACCCCAGCAGGGATGGAGACCCCACGTACCTCATTGCTCTCGTCGGGGATGTGACTGTCAGGGGGCAGGTCGGCCACCCGCTGTGCCAGGTACTGCAGCTTCTGCTCGCAGTGCTGGAGCTTCTCTTCCACCCCCCGGGACACGAGAGAATCATCCTGGAGACAGAGAGAACAACCTTGGTGGGGAAAATGAGCCTCTTGGGGTGGCGGTGGCTGCACCAGGTGTCACCGCGCCGTGTCACTGCACCACCCAGCGCTGTGTGGGTACCTGGTTGGGCACGGTGATGCCGTGCAGACGGAAGATGAGGTTGTCGATGCTGTTTTCGAACTCGAGGAGGAACATCTGGTTCCTCAGCATCTGGGCTCGCGTCTGCTCCAGCCGGGCCTCTTCTGACTGCAGGTTCACCCTCAGCTCCTCCTCCAGCATCCTGCAGCCAACCACATTCACATCCATACAACTGCACAGGGGTGCAGAGCACACCACAAATCTGTTGCAAAAGCTGCTCACGTTGCTCCTCATACCCCCCAGGTACAGAGCAGAGAAGCTGCCTGCCACCCAGCTGCATGCTGCTGGTACCACTGCCCACACCAGGCAAGGAGAAGGAGTCCTCCTGCTGCCACAGAGGGAGCTTTGGGTGCTCGGCCAGGGCCGGAGCTCAGGGGGACCTGGTTCAGAAAACGTCCCGGTGCAGGAGGGGTGGGCGGCTGCAGTGGGACGGAGGAAGGGGAGCCCTGTGGGACATCCATGATGCACATGTTCCCCCCAAGGGCGGTGACCCAAATGACACGTTGTTGGGCATTGGAAGAGGCTGCCCAGGGCAGTGCTGGAGTCACCATCCCTGGAGGGGTTGGACAGATGGAGATGAGGTTCTCAGGACGTGGGGCAGGGACAGGGGGGGGTTATGGTTGGACTCGGTGATCTTGAGGGTCTTTTCCAACCAAAATGATTCTGTGATTCTATGACACGGCTGTCCCAAGGCCAGCAGCACCTGGTTTTGTTGGGGGGCTGGTGAAACTTCAGCTCGGCCTGCTGTAGCTCCAGATCCCTCAGCATCTTCTTCAGTGTCTGCTTCTTCTCCTTGCTCTCCTTGATGTAGTTCTCCAGGTCCACGAAGGACTTCTGCTGTGCCAGGAGCTTGCTGGGGATGTCCTAACCAGGGGACAGCACGGGAACTCAGCCCACAGTGCTCACGCAGGGTGCAGGATCTGGGCCGTGGCCTCAGCGTGGTTTCTGCACCACGGACCACTACAGGCTCAAGGCATGGAGAAACAGAGCTCCATCCCTGCCCACACAAGAGGGGCTTCAGGGGCTCCAGGCCCACAGGAGAGCTGAGAACCCCTCAAGAAAACAAGGTGAGCAGAGAGGTCTCGGCTCCCTGTGGCTACGAGCAGCCTCAGGTTTTCGGGGAGATGGGTTGTTACGTTACCCAGAGGCGGGAGCACTGCACCGCAGCCTTGGCCGCCTCCATCTTCTCGGTTATCCAGGCCGCGTGGTCCCTCTGGGACTTGGCAGCCTCCAGTTCGGTGGCTGAGGAGGGAGAAAAGCGGCAGAGAACGATGCCCGGAGCTGCCCCCGCATCCCCCCCCTGCACCCCGCCGAGCACTCACCCACCAGCGGGTCCTGCTGCGTCGAGAGGTCCATGGTGAACTCGTACTTCGCTTGCTGTAAGGATGTTCATGGTCACCCCCCGAGCCGCTGGCACCCTGGGGAGCTGGCCCTGCCACCCCCACCCATGGGGGCTCGGTGCTGGTGCTTTCCCCCCAGCTCACCGCTCGCAGATTCTTTTCGCTCAGTTCCCTCAGCCAGAGCCTGTCGATGTGAACCTTCTGGCTGGCCAGGGAGCGGTACCTGAGCTGTCTGTCTGCAAGGAACTGGGTTTCCCTCTTGGCCATGTCCTCCTGGAGTGTATCAGAGAAGGGAGAAGTGGCTGCAGAAGCTGGCACCATAGACTCACAGAATCATTTTGGTTGGAAAAGACCCTCAGTATCATTGAGTCCAACCATTCCCCACCCCTGGCACTACCCCATGTCCTGAGAACCTCATGTCCGTCTGTCCAACCCCTCCAGGGATGGTGACTCCAGCACTGCCCTGGGCAGCCTGTTCCAATGCCCCACAGCCCTTTGGGGAAGAAATTGTTCCCAGATCCAACCTCAACCTCCCCTGGTGCAACTTGAGGCCGTTTCCTCTGCTCCTGGCGCTTGTTCCTGGGGAGCAGAGCCCGACCCCCCTGGCTCCAAGCTCCTTTCAGGCAGTTCAGAGATCAGAAGGTCTCCTCTCAGCTCCTGTTCTCCAGCTAACCCCCCAGCTCCCTCAGCCGCTCCCATCACACTTGTGCTCCAGCCCCTTCCCCAGCTCCGTTCCCTTCTCTCAACTCGCTCCAGCACCTCAAGGCCTTTCTGGGTGTGAGGATGGACCTTTGTGAGCCAGCTGAGCTTCTGGGATGGCCAGTGTCATACATGACCCTCCTGTGTAAATGGGCTGGGTGGGAAAGCAGGCAGGACGGAGGGCAGGCCGGGCTGGAGGGTGGAGTGTGCTGCCTTCACCACGGCTGGTGCTTTGGGGACATTGTCCCCAGCCCCAGGGCACCCTGACCCAAGAGTGAGACATGGGAGGAGCTATGGAGGCATCTGGGTGCTGTGGGCCAGCCCAGCCCGGTCTCTTTTGCTCTTCATTGCAGGAAGATCCACCAACCTGTGTGCGTGGTGCTGTCTGTGGGCTCTGGAGGGTGGGAGTGGGCCCCAGGGTGCCCCGGATGATCTCACCTGGGCTATGTCAGCAGCTTTGCGGGCATCTGAGGCCATGACCTCCATGTGCTTCAGCTCCATGTGGTACAGCTCGGACATCCTGCCCAGGAGGTCCAGGTGTGAAGGCAGGTGGCTCAGCTCCTGGGACACAGGGAACCACAGCATGTCACCCCATTGAGCCCTGTGGGTCCCCACACTGTGACAGTGGATGGAATCACAGAATCACAGAACAGTTTGGGTTGAAGGGATCTTCCAAGCTCATCCAGTGCCCCCCCTGCCATGACAGGGACATCTCCACCAGCTCAGGTTGCTCAGAGCCCCGTCCAGCCTGGCCTGGGATGTCTCCAGGGATGGTTCATCCACCACCTCTCTGGGAACCTGGGCCAGGCTCTCACCACCTCATGGAGGGGAGCAGAAGGACCTCGCTGAGCCAGGAGGACATCCCACCAGCACAGACCCTGGGGCACCTCTCTGCCTTTGCAGGGGGAGCGGGTGGGGCGATGGTCTGGCGAGGAGGAGCTCACCTTCCTCAGGACATCCCGCACCCCCAGGTACCGGGTGGTCACACTCTCTCCAGCACGGACTTTTGTGAGCATCTTGTCAATGTTGTTCTCCAGCTGGCGAATCACCTGGGGCAGAGATGTGGGGGGGACACATGGGGTGACACCACGTGCTGAACCCAGCACCCACCCAGGCGGTGCAGGGTTTGGGTTAAAGCCCTCCATGGGTGCTGCCACCCCAGGAAGAGGGGTCCTGGGTACCTGCACCTGCTGCTGCTTCTCACCCAGCTCCATCTCCTGCAGCCGCTGCAGCTGCTGCTGCAGCTCGTCCCAGACTTGGCACCGCTGCCTCACCTGGTGCAGCAGCATGTTGCACGTGTTCACCTGGTTGTAGACTGTGGCCCGGAGCTTCTCCCGGGCCACCTGGATGGGCGAGAGGTCACCAACCTGGAGGCAGCGCTCGCTGGGCACCCGAAGGGGAAGGGGGTCCTGCCTGGGAAACTCCCCGCACCGTAGAGCTGGGGATGCTGGGACGTTGCTCCGGGACATTGTCACTCCCTTGGAAGGATGGGGTCTGGGAGAGCTTTGCTCTGGGGGGTGGTTGGGGTAAGGCAGAGGTGACACCAACGTCTCAGGGCTTGGGGACTCTGCGTCAGGCAGACCCAGGGTTGGGTGTCAATAAAATCGATCTGTGCCCCAGACGCAGATGCTGGCGGAGAGCGGCGGCTCCATTCTGTCCCTGCCAGAGGCCCCCGGGCAACGGCAGCTCCGCAGGGCCACCACCGCTAATTCCATGGGCTGATAACCAGGTCACAACCTTGGGACAGGCAGCGAAGGGCAGAGGCAGCATCTCTGTGCCAGGGATGCAGCTGGAACCCCACAATAACCCAGGAAAGGCAGGGTGGAAGGGCCAGGAGCTCTGCGGGGCAAGGGATCTGCTCCGGGAGCTAAAGGAGGACCTGCACCGATGGATCCTGCGGTGGAAAGGGACCCACGGGACACGGGTGAACACCCCATGTTTCACTACACCAGCCCTGTGGGGTTGTCCTTGTGCCGGCACCAGGTCCCTCCACTGCGCATCCTGTTCTGAGTGTCCCTGGAGCCCCAGCCCCTGCACCAGCCCATGCCCACCAGGCCCTGTTACCTCCATCGTCTGTCTGGCCAGGTTGGCGCTCAAGTTCTGCGTTCCCAGGACCTCGGAGGCCATGACGTGCTTGTGCTGCGGGCAGAGAGAACGTCACCGTCAGCCTGGGGACGGTCACGTCCTACTGCTGTCTGCTCCCAGAGGGCTGGCGGAGGAGGTGGCTCTGCAGGGCCACCACCGGGCAGGGGGACGTGGCAAACGGGACCTCCTGGTACCTTCCGGGCGATGTCCAGAGTCTGGGCATTCTCCTGCACGGCCTCGCGCAGGCGCGGGAGCAGCTCCCTGTTCCGACTGAGCTTTTCCTCGCATGACTGCGTGAAAAACTTCCTCCCTTGCTCTGGGGGACACGAAGGTGCTGTTGGTGGGGGACAACAAGGGGACCAAGAGCCCCAGCCCGTCCCCGCGAAGCCCAAGGGGCAGCACCTTGCAAGGCGATGACGGCGCGCAGCTCCTGGGCGCGCTGGCTCAGCTTTGTCTTCTGGCCCTGCATGGTGGCAGCCGCGTCCCGGCCCTCTGGCCCCGCCGCAGCCATGGCCGCTCCACCGCCTGCCGGGGCCGTCGCCGGGCCGGCACCACACACGGAACCGGGTGCCCGGTGCCTGCGGAACCGTCGCCGCGGCAGCTCCGAGTGCCACACACCGCACGCCTCCCGCTCGGCCACGGCCACTCACAGCCCCTTCTTCTCCACACCTGCACACGAGGGATTAATTAATGAGCAATTACTGAGTGCTCAGAGGCAGGGCAACGACACAGATCCCAGCTCTGCTTCCCGGCACTGTGGCTATGGCCGTCGCAACCAGCCCAGTCGGGAGAACCCTCCAAACCCCACCAGAAACAGGACAATTTCAGGGAAAATAACGTGTACATGGACGCAACACAGCCGCGCTCGCCGGGAGCTGCCAGCTGGTTCCAAATGGCAGGAGGAGTCTATTACTCCCTGGACATCCTCCTTCAGAAATTTCAGTTAATTAGGCAGGACACGGTTGCGCAGGGAGTTATTAAAACCGGCAAAAACAAACCAGCTGCCAATACTGATATTTATTTGGATGCTTACCATACATTCTTGCTGAAGGACAAATATGACAAGAAATGCAAGCATGTACGTTTATTTGTTGATAAATAAAATGAAGTTCCCTCTACCAGAGAAAATACTTAACATTTGATTTGCAGAAAAAAAAGACTTCATCAGGAAATTGCCTTCCTAACATGAAGCTCATAAATTGGCTTAGATTAAGTTTCTGTAACAGAAGGTCTTTGACCTGCAGCCATCCTCTTGTGCTCTGGGTGTTGGGATGTAGAAAAGAAATTACAGGATTACGAAATCGAGTATTACTGACACAATATCATCTGAGGCTCTTCCTCAGCGTCTCACTCACAGATTTATGAATTGTATGTTAGTGCCAATTGCCAGGGACAAGCTAAATATCAACGTTACCATCCTCAGTGCTTCACAAAGCACGCATGAAGAGATGGGCAGCTGAAAAACACAGATTGTACACACGAGGAATCTTGCCAATCTGTCCATGTAGAGATTTCCACACTGAGGCTGTGGCCACACAGCAAATACAATAATTATGCCACTGAACTTTCCTAGGCAGCATTTAAACACCACAGATTACCCTGGGGGCAAGAGAAAGTGTTTTAAAATGGACAAAATGGGTCAAGAATCTCCACTTCAGTGGCCCTCAGCAAAACTCAGAGTCTATAGTGGCAAATACTTTGAAAATATTCCTAAAGAAACTTAACCCTGCCTTGCACAAGCTCCTATAAATCGACTGCCGCAGAAATCAGCTTCCAAGGGGATCCAGTCCCATAGACTCTCCGCACCCGACACGTCAAACCCCCATTGACGCCAACTCTCCCTGCTTAAATTCTACACAATTCACACCGTGTTAATGGCACAAAGGCAAAGGTCGTGTCAGGAGCACAAACCAGAGCTCTGTTTAATCGTCACAGAACAGGCAGAGCAAACAGCAACCACAGCACACGCTCTACCCGCCGGCAGCTCCCGCCTCACCATGTACTAACCACGCAGGAACTGGTACGTAATTCTAAAAGCTCCATAAATTCCTGATGGTTTAGGTTTTAGTCACCCAAGGATATATACGCTTTGCCTGGTGGTTTGTATTTTTAGTTTCTCCTCCTCCAGTTGTCCTCTCTTCCTCTCTTCTTTGAAATACACAAGTGAAACTTATGAGCTGAAACAAGATTTAATAGAATGATCAAGAATTATGTATTGTGCCTCGGGAGCTGGCTGGAAATTCTGTGCATGTGTTAGAAAGCAGCATAAAAAGACAGAGGACAAAGGAGAGCTGCCAGAATTGTTCTCGATCGCACTAAAAAGGGGCACGACAAAGAGTTACCGCCGCGGAACTGCGGTCAAACAAAAGCTCGATGGCCAGAGGCCATCACTGCCTGTTCCAGGTTCATTTTATCACGGGCATGAGAACAGCTCAGAAACACAAGCCCCTCCTTCTGCCTACAAAAAGCATCGCCATGGCCACAGCTACCTCCTATACTATTAACAAAAATAGTTATTTTATTTCTTTCTGTATCTGTAATATATAAATAGATAATACTTCATTTTTAATTAATGTAGCTAAATATACTTTATGAATAAGTTATCTGGAGAACATTTTTTCTAAATCCGCAAGTACTGTTACACCCAGTGAAGGAAATCTTTAAGAATGGTCCTTTAAAGTTCGCTAATTACCAAGCAGCCAATTATGGAAGTCTAAGTCAGTCTTCACGCTGCCAAGAGATCAGTTTAGACACGATCTGCACTTTGTACCTGTTTAAAAGTGAAAACGTAGCTCCCTTTTCTTCAGGTTCCTCTCCTCACATCCAAACCCCACCTTGACAATCTTCCGACAGCATAAAGCACAAATGATTGACACCGAATCACTCAAAAACTCAACAACAACCCTTAAAGTTCACCAAACCCAGAGTAACTTTCACATCAGCTCTTAACTCAATCCTCGTTAGTGCAACTCTAACACAAAATGTTCCTACAGGCAAACCCAGCTGGAAACCAAGCAAGTGTAAAATGATTAAAAAAAAACCCCACACTGCACGGAAAAATCCCAAAGGATTAGTGTCAGAAATATTTGGCAGCAAGACATTGGGAAAATAAAAACCACAAAGGCCTAACAGAAGAGAGCGGCGAACGCCGGTCGTTTCGCAGGATGTTGTTAACGTAGGACTGCTCCAGGAAGGTTTTCGTTATTCGAGCTTTTCGTCTCCTTCCTCCACGTCTTTCAGACTGAGCACTTCCAGCGTTCCTTTCCCTTTGGTCTCGCTCCGGATCAGCTCATCGATCTCTCTGAAGCAGCCTGGATCAATAAGGCACACCTGAAATATTTTACGTTTCGTGAGTCAAGCTATAAGATTGGATTTTCATCAGCCCCCTTACCAGGGCCACATCAATTTTCATTTAAAAAATATTATTGTTTAATCACTAAGACAGACTTCGCAGGGTTGATAAGCAATTTATATCACAGAATCTTTCCAAATAAGCTCTGCAGTTCCATTTAGCCGTGCTGGACATGGCTTTTGGCAGCTGGATTGACAGTCTGTGCTCAGAAAGAGTTCTACCAAATTTTGCTTTACCACAGACTTTAAAAAAAAAAAACCTAAGCTAATTAACCACTGTCAAAATATAGGCCTGACACAACAAATAAGAGTAATATTCCATATATGCAGAGCAGCTTATCGGTGATGTAGGATAATCACTGATAAAAGAAATGACACAGTGCTTCTCCTCAGCCCGAAGCAGCAATCTCTGTACAATAACGGCCATTTTCAAGCTTCTATCACTAGGACTGTGTGAAATTAAAAATTACAAACTACCCCCCTAATTGAGAATCTCTGGTAAACTTGCAGCTTAGCTAAACAACTTAACCTTGTGGTAAAACATGGAGATGTAGTCACATCAATTATGAATCCAAAGGATGCTTTATTGCTTACAATTTCTAACTGTTCATGGAAATCTTCATTCTCAATCACTTTAATCAGCGGCTTGAGCTTCTCTTTCAGTTTCTTCCCTTCCTTTGCTGGAAGAATAAATCGCAGCCTCATGTGAGCACGTTCGATTTGCATGGTCTCCTTTAACTGTCTGATCACTTCCAGTGCCTACAAAGATGTTAAAAACAAAGAGCATTTACACACCTGCTTGAAAACCACCACACAGATCAGAACCTCAAATCCTTCGCATCAGCTTCAGACACTTGTCAGCGCCGATCACCGCTCTGCTGCAGGGAGTTTGCTTGAACGGTGCTTTGATAGATTAACAAGAAAAGGCAGAGTTCTTGTTATTTGTGATCACTCCAACAATTAAAAAAACTTCTGAAATCTTTATAAATAGCACTTATACTGCAAACCAACATGTGGCTCGGATGCAAAGCCTGATTTATTACCTCAATCAAAATAAGTGACAAAACTTTTATTTCTGTTCCAGGCGCATCACTGCTGCTGCTTTAATTAGTTTCGTTCTTTCTCCCTTCCCTGAATTGTTAGAAAACAAACTGTACGAGTTTCAGCAGCTGTTTGCATCCAACATTCAACCACCGGCTGGATGAATAAACACTCTGCAGACTTCAGCCCCCAGGCCTTTGCTGATCTGGCTGCAAACAGAGAAATTACACTTGAAGCCACCACCTCTGAACAAAAACCAATTTTATGAGAAAGCGAACCTGCTGCTTCGTGCTCTTGTTCGGTTTGACGGAGTAGTGAATGTCCTTCATGGCTCTTTCGATAAGGATCACTGTGTACGGCCTCTTTGTTTCGGGATTCACGCATTTGTCAGCCACGATAGTCGCGATGTCTCTAAACATCTGCTCCAGCTGCGTGTGCCGTTCTTTGTCCGATACCTGCAGCTCCCCTTTTGATAAAATCTGGACAGTAAATAATTCAAAAAAGTCAGTTAATAAATGTCACAGGTTTGATTAAAGAGTGAAAATCCTAGTAACTGTGTTAAATTTAACAATTGCTTGAATGGTTTGGTCAGATGTGAAGTGCAGAAAAAAAATAATAGTATTAATAATGACAGACAGCACTGAGAGATTGCAAAGAAAAAACCCACCACAGAAAAACTACAAAAAGAGAAGCACAGATTTACTTGAATTCACAACAAGCCCACAGTTCATATCTCACCAAGGACTAAGAAAATAGATCTGTGCTTAACATTTAATTGGACTTTCCAAAGTGAGCAACTGTCCCTTTCCATCCCCTGCATCCTTAAAAATATACCTTAGGTGACAAACTCTTTAGCACTGGTAAGTATTTTTTTTCTGTGTCTGTAGACATTAGTGCATAAATGCTGTATGTTCTACACAGCATTCAGAACTCTTTTCAGCTAAATACATATAAAAAATTCAAGACTTGGAGCACAAGTGTGATGGGAGCGGCTGAGGGAGCTGGGGGTTCAGCTGGAGAACAGGAGCTGAGGGGAGACCTTCTGATCTCTGAACTGCCTGAAAGGAGCTTGGAGCCAGGGGGGTCGGGCTCTGCTCCCCAGGAACAAGCGCCAGGAGCAGAGGAAACGGCCTCAAGTTGCACCAGGGGAGGCTGAGGTTGGATCTGGGAACAATTTCTTCCCCAAAGGGCTGTGGGGCATTGGAACAGGCTGCCCAGGGCAGTGCTGGAGTCACCATCCCTGGAAGGGAAAGTCTTCTCCAAGCTTTTATAAAACTGGTAACTGTGAAGTGGTTGAAACCTACCATCTTACAGATTTCTGTTTGGTCATCTGTCCCAAATGCTTTAACAAGATCTTCTTTCTTTGCCACCTGGCCTTTGGAAACGTTGACAAACACCGTGTGTGTCTGCAGGACCTCATCGAGATCTTTCTCCCTAGAGATGAGGACACAGTTAGAAAACTTGTGAAGTCAACAATATAAGAAAGAACACACTAGTTTTTAGCAAGGAAGAACAACTTGTGCTGTCAAGGAGCCTGGAAACTTGTACTCCTGAGATGTAACCCCCCAGGGAAGGACAGGGCACCGCGCTGTGTCCAAGGGCGTTCCCCGTACCTGGATTCACATAGATCTCACCGTCTTCCTGGGCTGGACATCCGGGTATCATGAAAGCTCCCTGGATCCACAGCCAGGCCCTACGTGGGTCTCTCCCCTGCCACAGCATGGGGCTGCCTCACAAAACTGGGTCACAGAATTACAGAATGTGCTGAGTTGGAAGGGATCCACACAGATCACAGAATAGTTTGGGTTGAAGTGACCTTCCCAACTCCCCCAGTGCCCCCCCTGCCATGAGCAGGGACATCTTCACCATCTCAGGTTGCTCAGAGCCCCGTCCAGCCTGGCCTGGGATGTCTCCAGGGATGGTTCAGCCACCACCTCTCTGGGAACCTGGGCCAGGCTCTCACCACCCTCAGGGCAACAATTTCTTCCTCATGTCCAGCCTGAATCTCCCTCCTTTAGTTTAAAATAATCATAGAATGTCCTGAGCTGGAAAGACCCACCGGGCTCATGGAGTCCTACTCCTGTCCCTGCACAGCACACCCCACAGCTCACCCCGTGTGTCTGAGGACCTTGTCCAGTCTCTTCTTGAACACGGTCAGGTTGGGCCGTGACCCCTCCCTGTGGAGCCTGGTCCAGTGTCCACACCTCTGGGTGCAGAACCTTTTCTGAATGTCCCACTGACCCTCCCTGCACATCTTCTGCCATTCCCTGGGTTCTGTCCCTGTCACAGAGAGAAGAGCTCAGCCCTGCCCCTCCTGCTCCTGCTGAGGAACCTGCAGCCCCATGAGCTCTGCCCTCAGTCTCCTCTGCTCCAGCTGAACAAACCCAGG
>VWYH01000875.1:290289-317041 GCA_013399365.1 Pampusana beccarii | reverse complement strand
TCCAGGGACCCCGCTGGCTCGTGTTCAACTGGCCATGGACCAGAACCCCCGATCCCTCTCCGCAGAGCCGCTCTCCAGCACCTCGTCCCCCAGTCTGTCTGCACAGCCGGGGCTGTCTCAGGTGCAAGATCCGGCACTTGCCCTTGTTGAACTTCATGTGGTTGGTGATGGCCCCGTTCTGCAGTTTGTCCAGGTCCCTCTGCAGGGCCTCTCTGCTCTTCAGAGTGTTCAAGAGAGATCCCCACACGCCACCCCCTCACAGCCGGGGCCCCGCACGGGCCTCCCGGCCTCCCTCCCTCCCTCCCGGGCTCAGCCAGGCCCCGGGCCGCCACTCACGCTCCGCTGCGCCATCCCATGACCTTGTTGCGGTAACAGGCGATCTCGAAGCGCTTCCCGCCGCGCCGGGCGCGCACCACGGCCACGTTGGTCAGGCGGATCTGGTTGGTGGGGGTGAAGATGGACATGGCGGCGGCCGCCACTGCGCCACGGCCCAGGGGCCGCCTCGCGCTGCCTTCCCATTGGTCGCCGCTGCCCCGGCCCCGCCCCCAGGAGCGCCGACAAGAAGCGTCCGGAGGGAAACGGCGGCCGGAAGCGGCGGGGGCGGCACATGGCAGCGGGTGAGGGGACCGGGGGGGCCTGCGGTAGGGGTGATAACTGTGAGGAATAACCGTGAGGAGTGTGAAACTGTGAGGAGTGTGGGTAGTAACCGTAGAGTTTGGGGCTGGGGTAAATAAGTGTGAGGAGTAGTGGTGATAACTGGGGGGGGTGTGTGAGGGGGAGGAGTAATGACCTATGTGAGGAGGGGGGTGTGGGGTAATGCCTGCGGGAGGTGTGAGGGGTGGGTGCGAATTGTAGGGTGTGTGGGGGTAATAACGGGGGAGGGAGCAATAACTCTGAGGGGGGGAGTGTATGTGGGTGGTAATGGTTGTGTATATGGGGCAATAATTGTGTGTGTGGAGGTAGTAACTGGGGCGCTGTGAGGGGTAATAACTGTGAGAGGGACAATATTGGTGAAAACTGTGTGTGTGGGAGGAGTAATAACCCTGGGGGGGTGTTATGTGGGGGGGTGGTAACTGTGTGTGGGGGTAATAACTGGGGGGGGTGTGAGGGGTGGGTGTGGGTAATAACTATGGAGGGGGCAATAACTCTGTGTGGGTGTGGGAGTAATAACCATGGGGGGTGGGTGTTAACTGTAGGGTGGGGGTGATAACTGGGGTTGGGTGCGTGTGTGGGGGTGTCACGATGTTGGGGGGGAAGTGTGTGTGTGTGGGGGGTAATAACTGGGAGTGTGTGTGAGTAATAACTGGGAGTGTGTGTGTGTGAGTGAGGGGGGAAGAGTAATAACCCTGGGGGGAGAATTGTGCTGGCAGGGGGGGTAATATGTGGGGGTATGTGAAGGGGTAATAACTGTGGGGAGTAGCGGCTCTGAGGTGGTTAGTGGGGGGGTGGGGTATGGGGGTCAGTGTGAGGTGCTTGTGTGGGGGGGTTTGAGGGGTGGGTGAACTCAGAGCAGGGATGGACTGGGGGTGTGCAGGGTGCGGATGCTGGAGTGGGCACAGGTTGTGGGGTATTTGGGCTGCTGCAGGTTTCTGGAGCCCCCTCAAGGGGTAAAACCCACTCCAGTTGTGCTGGAGGCACAGGATGAGTTGCCGAATGGGGCTGGGAGCCCCTCAGCTCTTTTCTTTTTGGAGGTTCAGTATTAATTGTGGAGGGGCGAGGGGGAAAGAAGGTTTTGTATCATTAGTAACAACTCAGGGGAAAAATAAGTTAACGAAGTTTCCAGCCTTTTGGAAATGCTCGGTTTCTGAGCTCTTGTTTTGTGTCTGCAAAAGCAAGATTCAAGAGGACTGTGGATAACAGCAGGAGGGTGTCATCTGCATTTCTCAGTCAATCAGTGTCGCAAACAAGCCTTACTTAAACTCTTAAACGCTTCTTTTATGAGATAGGTAATGACAGGGACTGCACAGGTGCACTCCTGGCTACAGCATTATGTACCCTGAATTTTTAAGCTGGTTCAACACAATCTTGGTTGTTCTGAATCTACCATCACCCTCATGATAGAATTCTGAAAAAGTACTTTGAAGGTTTCCAGGTTTCAGGCTGGCCTTGAAACTCTGGGTTGAAGCTGTTTTTGTAACCAGTGTGATGTCTTGTGCACACAAGCAAGGGTTGTGTTCAGCAGCAGCCTCTGTGGAGGTGATTTCTCCCCTGACATGGAGCTTTTTAGCTTCGGAGATCTACCTGTGTCAGGTCTGCGCAAAACTAAGGCCAGCATGAAACAGTGAATGTTTTACAAGGGCTTTTTACTTTCAGGCACTTGCACAGCATAGAAGTATTTTCTGCCTTTCCTTAGAACAGAACCTGTCTAAGAAAAACCCAGAGTTTCCATATGACAGTGTAAAACATTAGCTTGGATACAGAGATGAAACTTGGCTTATGCACCTCTGAAGAGGTGAAGGCTCCTTGATTCAATTGTATTTTTTTTTTTTTGTCTTTAGCCAAAAGCCGTTTTCTGCAAAGCCTGATAAAAGCTAATGGCGTGAGCCTGTGGGTCCTGTATGATTGTTTTCTTGTGTGCTTACACTGAATTCATACTGTAGGAATCTGCTTTCGCTAAATCTGTTATTTGTTCCAGATTCAGATGTCTCAATGGATACGTGGAACTTCATCTATACTTCCCTGGTGTTCTTATGGCTGCACAGATTTTACGTCTATTCTGTTGTCGCTGTTGGGATCAGTGTTTGGATGACCATTCAGTTCTTCACCACACAAACAAGAAAGAAGGTAAGGGAAGATGGAAGTGCTTTTCTCCGAGAAGGCCCCAAAATCTGCGTGTGGAAGCGAGTGGCTGCCAGGTGACGGTCCCCACTGGTGCAGTGGCACGTGCTGCCCCGCTGTGGGCCCACGTGTGGGTCACTGCAGGCCCCGGTGTGGTCATGTAGGAAACAATCACCTCGCCAATAGAATAGGCCCAGGCAGGATCTCTCAGCAAAGCTTATTTTATTAACAATTTTGTGAGACCGAGTGTTCTACTTAAAGGAAGGCACACATAATAGGGCAAAAAGCCCCTATTTATATCCCCCCCCAAATCCTGGCTGCAATTTCCCTCCCGTGTTGCCTACTGGTTGGTACTTCAGGGTTTACAGACCACCTGACGCCTGCCTCAGTTTACATATTTAATTCATCTAATCCGAACAATACCCTTTCCCTTATCGATCTATTTAAAAATGGGTTCCTGGCTCTTTGGCTACGCTTCCCCATAGATTAACTTGTAAATACAGGTATCAGTTTGCATTGTGGGATTAGTTCGAAGAGACTTTGTTTTACATTAAGGATTCATAGTCTGATGTCTCTCGGTCCTTTCCCCCACTGGAGTCAGGTGCTAGGTCCCCAGTTTTGTAAAAACATTTCTTCATTAAACGTTCCTTATAGTTCAGTCCACCTGAGGGTTATAATCCTCAGCCTGGATGGTCTCATGTTTGTGGGTGACTCGGTGCCCTCGTTGCTCTGGTCTTGGAGCAGATCTGTGCCGAATGCTTCCCTCTTCGTTACTGAGAGATCATGTCAGCCTGGGTTGCTCTGTCACTGCAAATCAATCACTTTGCTTGTGCTGGAGTTTTCAGGTTCATCTTTCCATTGATGTTAATGATGAGGTTGGGCTGGTTTTAGGACGGGAGTGGGATTAGGCCGTTCAGGATGCTAAAGCCTCCTTGTGCAGGTGAGCGAAGTTCTGCTGCGCAAGTTGTGGGGTTCCTGCATTCAGCTGGATCCGGCTGCATGTGACCTGAGTTTATTGGAGCGTGGCCTGGTTCAGAGAAATGGCTGTGTCTTTCTCTAGGTGTGAGAAGCTAAAATGCTTTGACAGCCTCATTTAATTAGTGCTGAGAGTCTGGTCACAGGATTTGTGTTTTAAGTGGTTTTGGGAGAATGGGGTTAATATCACTTTGAAAAGGGATTGAATGAGACATGGTGCTTGTTTCTTAGGGTGAAAAATCCAATGGGAATCCAGCTTCTTCTGAAGGAATAGAAGACAAACTAGTAAATGGATCAGCCACCCTGAAGGCAAAGGAGCTCCATGTTGCCGGGGTAAAGATTTTCTATGGGTCTCAGACTGGCACAGCAAAGGTATAAGTTACTTTTTTTTTTTTCCCACATACATGAAGTAATTTGAAATATTGAGATTAAAGTATGTTGCTTGCCTTAGAAATATTGCACTGTGTAAACATCAGAAAGTTCATTAGCTCTTGAAAAGTCATTGCTCAACGTGAAAGATAACTTAAAATTATATAAAAATAACTTTTTTTTTCTACTCTATTTAAATGGCGCATGCAGTAGAGACATTGATTATGAAGTTTAAAGTTTACTCTTGCCGTATTCTTAATTGCTAGCAGGTCTTTTTAGAGACAAGTACCGTTCTAGGTGCTTTCGAAAAAAAATGTGTGTGTAAATGTGAAATCATTAGTCATTAAAATTCATGTCACTCTCTTCAGCCGATATACTTGATTTATTTTTTTTAACATGAGGAATTATAGTTCCAGTGTCCACTTCTCATATGTCTTTGTTCTTTCTGTTGTGGGAGAAGTCTCGTGACTGGGTGTATCAAGGCTTGTTTGATCCTTACCATGGTTGGGTTGAAGTAATTGATACATTCCCACATTTCTTTTTTTCAGAGGTTTGCCCAAGGTCTGGCTGAAGCCATTATTTCACTTCGTTTGCCTGTGGAAGTCATTAGCATGGGAGATTATGATCCAGATGATTGTTTAGCAGAGGAGGTAAGTACCTTATAAATATGACTAATAAATAAAAGTTTTTCCTTGTGTTGTGAAGGCTCTTTCCCCCTTGTATTTATCTCATATTATTCTGTAAATTCCCAAAGCTGTGTGTTAGAAATTACTTCCCTTCTTCATAAGCATAGCCCCTCAACACTCAGCAGAAAACACCTAAATTTTGAATATTGCTGGGAGAGGATCACATGGAATATTTTGATGCTGACAATGAGTTTGTATGAGCTGGTTCTGTAACTCAGGTGTGAGTTTTGTGAGAGCGGTTGCACCAGGTCCCTCTGTTCTGACTTTGTATCCCAGGGAAAGGGTTAAAAACCAGAACAAGCATATGGTGACAATTCTGCAGCCTTCACAGGCTTATAAGCTAAAAACTCCTTGCGAGACATCTTTATTTTGAGTAATCCTCAAGGGATTTTTCTTCTGTGAATATTGATAGTTGCTTTTTGAATCCATGGGAGACTTTATTGCTGCAAGAGTCTGCTCAAGAAGCTGTTGATTGGGGTGGAGAATGGAGATGTTCTGTTCTTTTGTGCCATCTCTGTTAGGTAGCGGACAGACAGTTTGATCTCTCCTGGCTAATTTAAGACATCTCTGCAGGGGGGGTGGCCATTCGCCACCATTGGGGTTCTCACCTGCAGCATCCCACACCAAAAACCCACTTAGAAAAAAACCTCGTCTTTTAACTTCTTCCAACTCCCCATGTGTTCCAGCTCTCTTACTGATGGGAAGTGTTCTGACAAATGCACTGATCTCTTTTATTCTGTTCTCTTTATATTATTAGACAACCAGCAGGAACATTTGTGTGTTCCTGGTAGCTACCTACACAGATGGGCAGCCAACCGAGAGTGCAGCGTGGTTCTGCAAGTGGTTAGAAGAGGCAGCGCATGACTTTCGCTTTGGGAAAACGTATCTGAAAGGCCTGAGATATGCTGTGTTTGGCTTGGGAAACTCGGTTTATGTCGATCATTACAACACTGTAAGTATCTGCTCTGCACCTTTCTTAAGTTTCTGCTCCTCTGAAAGGCTGAGCTTCCCTAAATGCTCCAAAACTGAATGATAACTGGTAGTTTGGGTGACAATTGCAGCCTTTGTGTGGACTGGGTTTAGGGCATGGGCAGTGCAGTTTTGAAGCAAGTGTGCTGCCCTTTGAAGTGGGAAAGGAGTCCCATAAGCACTGTATTAATCTGGGAGGTGTGGTTAATACATTTGGTAAATCCTTGCTGAGTTGATTTTCCAGCTTTGAAAATGTTTTGTCAGTGTATGAGGGCAGAGTACTGTAAATCTTCTCACTTGCTGCCTTTTAGTTTAGAGCGCTTTTCTTGACATATTTGTCCTTTGCTGTGTTCTGTAGACCCTAGCTTTATTTCCTGATGTAAAAATAAGTCAGGTCCTGGGGACAGCAGGGTGCCCATGAGCCAGCACTGGGCCCTGGTGGCCAGGGAGGCCAATGGGACCTGGGCTGGATCAGAAGGGGTGGTCAGTGGGTCAGAGAGGTTCTCCTGCCCCTCTGCTCTGCCCTGGTGAGACCACATCTGGAATATTGTGTCCAGTGCTGGCCCCTCAGTTCCAGAAGGACAGGGAACTGCTGCAGAGAGTCCAGCGCAGCCACCAAGATGCTGAAGGGAGTGGAGCATCTGCCGTGTGAGGAAAGGCTGAGGGAGCTGGGGCTCTGGAGCTTGGAGAAGAGGAGACTGAGGGGTGACCTCATTCATGGGGATCAATATGGAAAGGGGCAGTGTCAGGAGGATGGAGCCAGGCTCTTCTCGGTGACAACCAGTGACAGGACAAGGGGCAATGGGTGCAAACTGGAACACAGGAGGTTCCACTTAAATATGAGAAGAAACTTCTTCCTGGTGAGGGTGCCAGAGCCTGGCCCAGGCTGCCCAGGGAGGTTGTGGAGTCTCCTTCTGTGCAGCCATTCAAACCCGCCTGGACACCTTCTGTGTGACCTCAGCTGGGTGTTCCTGCTCCGGGGGATTGCACTGGGTGAGCTTTCGAGGTCCATTCCAACCCCTGACATTCTGTGGTTCTGTGATCTTGGCCTAATTAGTTTCATCTCTCTCAATAAAAGGGTATGTGTCTTGTCACCGGCTTGTAACATTAGTGTAGCTGGGGCCTTGTGAAGTATTGTGTGTTGCTTGTTGGTCAGAATGTCCACATGCACAAAGCAGCTTGTTCCCAGAGCTCGTCTCTCACCACATCAGTGTGACAGCAGAAGTGGGGATGTGTGTGGTGCTCAGACTGTTGCCATGCTTTCAATCAGCAGCTGAGGAGTCCAGAAATCCCTGCCTTGCAACCCTGTGCAGCTCACCAGGCTCGCTCCTCGCTTCTTTATTTGCCTACTTTGCTTAACTTGGGCTTCATTTAATTTCCCTTTACCTTTTATCATATCCAAGGTTGGAAGAAACATTGACAGGTGGCTGTGGATGCTCAGCGCCAGCCGCATCATGACACGTGTCGAGGGCGACTGCAACGTGGCCCAGAGCAAGCATGGCAGCATCGAGGCCGACTTTGAAGCCTGGAAAGCCAAGTTCCTTGGCCGGCTCCAGGTGCTCTGCAGAGGGGAAAAGAAACCCTGTAGTGGGAAATGCAAGAAAGGAAAGTGCAAACCTCCGGGGAAGCAGAGCAAAGAGAGCTCAGATCCTGAACATGGAGCATCGGAATATGAGAATACTGAGGTAGAGCCAGAATCTTTGGAGTCTTATTTCTGGTTTAGTGCTCCTTGGGGTGCTATTTGACTGTTCTCCTTTGTCCTACAGCCCAGAGGGGTGACATGGGGGTGTGATACTACTTTGTGGAGTGGAGGAGGAAGAGGGATGAGATCCCATGGCAGATAACAAGTAGAATACGCTATCCAAAATGAAGGAGCGAAGAATTAGTGATGGACCGTGGCTGTATGATGAGGGAGTCTTCCCCTCGAATAGGGGCAGGTGCATCTTTTGGCAGATGCTCCAGGGAGCCTGTTTGGGTTCTCATCAGCCTTTGTTTTGTCTTGTGGCCAAGTGAAGCATTTAGTTCACTGTTAATCTGCTTTCACTTCAACTTGTGGAAGCTGAGGTGCTTTGCCTGCATCCCAGGCTCTTCCAAAGGCAGCTGGAAGCGTGTTACCTGAGCAAGTCCTGGATCTCCTCAGGCCGTATCTGCCTGTAATCATTTGTGTCTCTTTTGGAGCGTTTGCTGACAGGTTTTAAATAAGAAATCCTCTCTTGCTCTACAGTGCAAGACCTGGAGCCACTATGGCACTTTAAGCCTCCTTGCAAGCCATTTATTGTGGATTTGAAATGATTGCTGTGGCCATGTTGAGTTTTGTATGAAAAAGGGCTCTTCTGGCTGAGTGGGTTTGAGAGTGCTGGCTGCTGCAGGAGCAAGAATAATAAATCTTGCTGTTACCCCAGTGCTGTTGTGCTGTACCTTGGCTGTGTGCAGAAAGGAGACAACCTTTCTGCTCTGTGAAGGGTTTGACTTGGGAAGCAGATCCCTCATTCCCTGCTCCTTCAGGCAAGGGCACTTACAGGAGTTAAAGGGCTTTAGGTTTCCAGATTCTCACAGTGTGCAGCAGGGTTGGACTCCTCTGTATCACGTCTCACGTGGAAAATGGAGCAATCTGGAAGCAGGATGGGCTGAGTTTCAAGTGGTCTATGTGCTAATGAACTCTTAAAAATACATGCTAATAAAAGCCCTAAGTTTAAATGCATCTCATATATTTTACAGGTTATTGGTAGACTATCTGTAGGGTCTAGTTAGAGGACAGAGTAAAATATGAGCTATTACAGAACCTGTTTTAAAAAAATGCATCTTGTATACTTTATACAGGTCCCTGGCAGACACTATTCCTTCTTTTTCAGCAGTTTTGGCTGATTGTGAGAGCTGATTTCGCTGGTTAAGATAGATGCAGGTCTTATGTTTGACATTCAGGTACATTCCTTATTTATTTTTTCTCTGATCTCTTACACAGGCAGAGGAGTTGTTTGAAACCAGTAGTGAGGAAGAAGCTGATGTTGAGGAAGCTGGAGGCTCGAATTCTGTCGTCGACGTTGAAGATCTCGGCAATATCGTGAGCCACATGAAGAAAGCAAAGGTACCGCTGCTACAGCAAGTGTAGAACTGTCAGGTCTTTGTCACTGATCAGTTGAATTGGTGAAAATATTACCTGCTGGATTTGAGTCTGTAGGGCCTACTTAAAGGGAAATGTGTGCTATTGGAGAACTTGTACCAAAAAAATGCACATGTGGAGGTGTGTTGGGTATAGTTACCTGCTGACTGTGACTTGTTCAGTGAGTGAATGGTACAATGGTAACTTGTTATTTTGAGTTTAAGGAAAAATTACTTCCCCTGCTAACACTCAGATCTGAATGTCCATCTCTGCCACTGTGATTCACAGTTCGGTGTCTGAACACGAGTGCTGTGGCTGTATCTGCCTGTGGGTACCTCAGTTGAAACGCAGGGCTGTGTTGTGCTGGGGAGAAGAGCTGCAGCTGGAGCTTTAATGCGGCTGCAAGAGCTTCTGTGTCCTTGCTGCCACCCTAAGGTGAGGGGCTCTGCTCGTGGAGCTGGGTCTGACCCACACTGAGCCTGTCAAAGCCGAGCCTAATTCCCTGATCCGTTTCAGGGTGTTGCTGTCTCTGTTCCCGTGCAGTTCTGTTTGTATTTCTGTGTTCAGTCTGCAAACAGGATATACCAAACTTGTTTATTTGGTTACAGAACCCCCGGCTGGTTGGGTTTCAGGCCCTCTGTAGATGCCCAGCCCAGCCCTGCTCACAGGGTCACAGAGCAGATCACACAGGTCGGTCCAGGCGGGTTTCAATGTCTCACAGGAGACTCCACACCCGCTCTGGGCAGCCTGGGCCAGGCTCTGGCACCTCCCAGCACACAAGTTTCTCCTCATGTTCACATGGACCCTCCTGTGTTTCAGTCTGTGCCCGTTGCCCCTCACCCTGGCGTTGGGCACCACTGAACAGAGTCTGCTCCATCCTCTGACACCCACCCTGAGATATTGATCCCATTGATCAGATCCCTCTCAGCTTCTCTTCTCCAGCTCAACAGCCCCAGCTCTCTCAATCTCTCCTCATCACAAAGATGCTCCAGACCCCTCAGCATCTCTGTGTCCCTCTGCCGGACTCTCCAGTAATTCCTTGTCCTTCTTGAACTGGGGAGCCCAGATGTGGCCTCCCCAGGGCAGAGCAGAGGGGGAGGAACAACCTCCCACCTCGACCTGCTGGTCACACTTCTCTTAATGCACAAAAAGGAGTGAAGGTATGAACAGCTCTGAGGCTCAGCCTTAGTGTGCTCCCTATGCTTTTTGCTGGAGCAGCTGGCAGTGGGGTGGGGAAGGGTTGTCCCCAGGATGGCCCTGTGATCTGTGTTGCCATCTGCTGACTCCAGTTTACCTCCTTAGCGATCTTTCCATGATGGTGTCTTTCGTCGTGAAACTTGAGCAATCCATCCCCTCTCACCAAATCTACGTGTCTGTAATTACACCCTCCCTATCTCTGTGGTGAGGACTCCCCACAGCTCCTTTCGGAATCCAAACAGTCTCCTCAGCAGCCAGAGCCAAGGTGACACCGCAGGGCCGCAGCGAGCCAGGCTGTGGGTCACGGGATGAGGAGGTGACAAGGGGAGCCTGGGCACCTCTGCTTCACCTTAGGGTAAGGAAAACGCTTCCTGCTGCTTGTAACAAACTCTGTTAGAGCGGTCCTACTCTCCTGGGGTGATGCAGAGCGTGCGAGAGCTCTTGTTCCCAACCATGTGTGGACTTGTGCGCTGCAGTTAGCAATGGAAGGATGGGTGAACAGTTTGGTTTCCCTTGGGAGGGAGAAAGGATCGGCCTTGCTCCCTGTGTGCGGTGCTGTCGGGTTCTCCTCCTCTCCCCGTGTGCTCACCACTAGAGGTCACTGATAAAAAGGGAACTGCGTTTTCTGCAGCAGCGGCTCTGGGAGATGCTGTGAGACCAGGGGAGGGAGGTGCTGTCGTTTTTTATGAAAAATTAGGCATTGAGTTTTCACTGACTTGTCAATATGGCAACACCATGGTCAGAGTGTAGTGTAAACACGGAAAACCAGGTATCATAGTCCAGTTTATTCATAAAAAGTGAGCACAGCAATAAAATACTTTCTGCTGTTAGCTTCTCTGGTACTGAGCATGGCTGAAGTCCTCGTGGGATGGTTTTATACACAGGCAGTGAAAAGTCATTGTTGTCTATCATTTTGACTGATACATGATTCGAACAATTCTTATTGCTCTGCTTGAGTGGAGAGAGGCCTCTACGTTGTACATACAAATTACTTGCTGCGAAAGTGCAAATGTCTCTCTAGGTCAGGTTCTTGTGGCTCTGGCTGCAGTAGCATCTCAGATGTGGGGGACAGGGTTCTGCACTTGGGTCACAATGTGAGTGCTGCAGGCTCGGGGAATAGCGGCTGGAAAGCTGCCTGGTAGAGAGGGATCTGGGGGTGTTGACTGGCGGCAGCAGCTGAACATGAGCCAGCGTGTGCCCAGGTGGCCAAAAAGGCCACCAGCATCCTGGCTTGTGTCAGGAATAGTGTGGCCAGCAGGACTAGAGAAGTGATTGTGTCACTGTACTTGGTGCTGGTGAGGGCACACCTTGAGTCCTGGGGGTCAGTTTTGGACCCCTCATCATAAGGATATTGAGGCACTAGGGAGAGTGCAGAGAAGGGAACGGAGCTGGGGAAGGGGCTGGAGCACAAGTGTGATGGGAGCGGCTGAGGGAGCTGGGGGTTCAGCTGGAGAACAGGAGCTGAGGGGAGACCTTCTGATCTCTGAACTGCCTGAAAGGAGCTTGGAGCCAGGGGGGTCGGGCTCTGCTCCCCAGGAACAAGCGCCAGGAGCAGAGGAAACGGCCTCAAGTTGCACCAGGGGAGGTTGAGGTTGGATGTGGGAACAATTTCTTCCCCAAAGGGCTGTGGGGCATTGGAACAGGCTGCCCAGGGCAGTGGTGGAGTCACCATCCCTGGAGGGGTTTAAAAGGCATTTAAATGAGATTCTCAGGGATGTTGGTTAGTGCTAGAGTTGGGTTGTAGTTGGATTCGATGATCCTGAGGGTCTCTTCCAACTGAAAGAATTCTATGATTCTACTCTGTGATTCTCTCTGAGCACAGACTCTCACCTCCAAGCTGTGGTTTCTGCTCTCCTGCCTTCTCCCTGGAGGAGATGGCAAACCCTTGTTCTGCCCTGGCAGGTCAATGCTGCCCTCTGGCCTCTGCAGATGGTCAAATCCTGGGAGTGCAGGGCCCTGGGATGCTGGGGAGGACTGCAAGTACATTCTGTGCATGGCATGTCCTGCCCCTTTTGGGTAGGAGCTGCTGTCAGCTGGCGAGACAGGAGGCCCAAAAACTGTGGATCAGCCTTTTTGTGGCTAATGCCACCAAACTGTGCTGCTGTAGTCATGTCACGGGTTTTTGAATTAATCTTGGAACCTTATAGTTTTTATTCCTGTTTTGTGTGGTTGATCTGACCAGCTACAATCTTCATTTCTGGTTTCGTGTGTCTGTAACTGGAGCAGGTGATGCAGAAGGTGCCATCAGCAGTGACATTCACGTCCATCCTCAGCTCTCCTGAATGGGGCTGTTGCTTCCAGAGTGACAGCTGGATGTGGCTGTGTGAGTATTTCCCAAACCTGAGCTGCTGGCCATCTGCATCCTCAGCCGAGACAAAGAACGACTTGGTCTTGGTGGTCGATCTCCAGGCGATGTGCGCATCGACTTGCAACAGGTTTATGCACCCACTTGAATGGTAAAATGATCCTGTAGGTGCGGTTATTTCCTGTAACGAAAATAAATGCTGAAGACTTGCTATGAAACAGCAGGATGATCTGCATTTATGAAAGTAATTTATCATGATCAGGCTCTTTTGCTCCCAGGCGGGAAGAGAAAGTTGTTTAAATGCAGCGCAGCTGTTTCTGAAGTTGCATCTTCACCTCGGTGGCTATGAGAAATTTTCTGTTTTCAGATGAGTTGTGTTGTCTCTTTAGCCTTTTTTTTTTTCTCTTACAGAATGCTAAACTGTGTAAAATTAATCTGACACTTTTGTTTTACGCTGGTGTAATCTGTTGTCTTGCAGTAATCCCCATCAACACAGAAAAGTGCTTTGTTTTGGGGTTTTTTTTGTAGCTGAAGTGCTGATATACAAGCTAGCAGGTTTAAGGAAAACTCCTGTATTTCAGGATTATATCCAGGACGCTTCATACTCAGGGTTACTTAGATTTGGAATTTGCCTCGCCGATTCCAGCAATGGGTTTTATGGATGTCATTGTTGGGTATTAACTCCTCTGCCTATGGGAGGTAGAACAGCAGGTGCTGCCTTGTGCAGTGCAGTTATTTTGAAGTGTTTAAGGGTCCAGCCTTTGCTGGCATTGGCTTTTGTGAGAATTGCTGGCTGATAATACAGATGCGTAGTCACAGATGGTCAGAATTCCTTGTTGTTCTGCCTTTTATGGGATGGCAGCGTGATGCTGTGGAGCCAAATGTATCTCATGTTTGCTCAGATCTCTGCAGGTCAGCTGAATTTTGCATCTATCTGTTACTTGACTTAATGGAAATCAAGGCTGGGTTTTCTTCTGTGGCTTTTTCTTCCATGTACTGCAGCTTCACTGCATTTACCGAAGTGTTGCCAAAGAGTTGGAGGCAGGTAGTGGATTCCTGCGGTCATCTGGGTTGGGCAGATGGATCCAAGTTCAAGGTGAAGGTCAGAACTTCTCTTCCTGGTCCAGCTGTAGCTGTTACATGGGAAAGAGGTGGATTTTTAAAGAGCTTCTGAGGATAAATGTCCCCAGTTCAAGCTGATGATGCCTTTTGCACGTTGAGCCCAAAAACGAACGCAAGGTCGGGTGGCAAAAGGAAATCATTCAAATCTACAAACTGCTGACTGATACAAAGGTCAGTTCCACACTGTTTACCCAATCTCACACTGTGTGGTGATGCCTACTTCATAGCTGCTGAAATCCAGCCCTTTTTTTCCTGAGAAATTCAATTTTGGGGACTTGCTGCAGGTGATGCTGAACTCGACTCCAACCTTCCCATCAGCACAGATGACACCTGCGCTTTCACAGAGGGAATTATTATATTAATTCTGAAAGCCCAGCAGTGCGGAATGCCCGTGGTCCCAGGGAGGCCTGGGGGGCTCAGTCCATCGCTGTCAGCCCTGAGGCTGCTCCTCTCGGCTCCCTGGTGATCCCAGGCTGTGATTTCAAGCTGGGCTGGGTGCTGCACAGTGAGGTGGCTTCACATCTGGGTTTTCTGTGCATTTTCTCCCCTTCCAGCTTGTTTTTAGGCTGAGAGCCTGGGCACGTTCTCCAAACTGCTTTTATGCCGCAGCAGAAGTGGGTTTTAGTGGATTTAATAACCAAGTGGACTTTAAGCTGTACAACTGTGGCACGTTTTCCCTGCCCTCCGGAGTTACTCCCCTGAAATGCACTTATCAGCTAGAATGTGAAATGGAATGGAGATGTTTGTGGCCTGCAAGGCTGCTATTAATCATAGGGACACCATTTCCTAATGTAGATTATCTCCCACAGCTGCGAGATTGTGATAAACTGGAACAACAGATCAATCTAAACTTGTTCCCAGGGACTGAAATGGCTTTATTAACCTTCATATTTATAAACTGCAGGCATGAGTAATAATAATAATAATATTCTAATTTTTTTTTAATGGATTGGGAAGTAATCAAATGGGCATATTTTGTTGACACAATTTTGAGATTAATGCTCTTGTTTTCTAAACCAAAAAGTTTAGTGATGCCGATAGTCACATTTGCAATGTGAATAGGGGAGAAGGGTATGTGTGAGGGAGCACGGCTGAGTTTGCAGGAAACAAAGTGTGTCCCATAGAGCATGTTTGAGGAGTTTCTGTTTATTTCTGTGTCCATTTGGCACAGGGAGGGTTTCCTGATCCCCTCTGGCGCTCTTCCCTAAAAATTCATCCTACATGAGGCATTTTACCACCCTTGGGACTGTAAATCGCACCACTCATGATGTTTCCAAAGATCCCTTTATGCCCCTGACTGTTACAGAAGATCAAACTTGCTGACACTGGGTGCAAAAACTTTCAGTTGAGTTGCCTGGAGTTTTATTTGAAGTGGGACAGTGAGTGTTAAGATTTACCAATTTAAGGTATAAGGTTTGCAGACGAAGTGTTACTGCAGAAACTTTGAGAGTATGCAAGAATTTTAGCCGTATTTTAACCAAATTGAATACGGCCGGGGTACGTAACGGTCAGATTTAGAACCAGCTGAAAATGATGTGCATGTTTAGAGCTCTTCAAAAACTTTCTCTAGTTTTAATAGGTGGAAGTTTCCTATAGGAAAAATGCGCTCTTATCTGCACCCGCTCAGCCTCTGGGGTAGATTTTGACCTCCTCTAATCTGGCTCAGAATTTGATGTGATCCTACATTTTCAAATGAGCTTTAGGAAATGTAATTTAGCTGCTTGGGGACTACTTCTAGCATTAACATTTGGATTTGTCACAGGGACACTTTCTCCCTTCCTGTGTTCAAATCTTCTCTAAACCTTGGCTATTGAAAAGAATTAGAATTTGTAAAGAATATTACAAGAGGTCTTGAGGTTTGCCTTTTCCAGGTAAGACTTGGGAGAAAAAGAGGAAAAAAGACAAAAATCAAAGGTTCCCTCTGGTTGGACACTCTCTTTGCCATGTAGTTCAATCCTGATTCCTTGATGAGCCTTTGTAAAGGGATTTGAGACGTGTGAATCGAGACTTATTTTTACGCTGGGTTGTAGATCCTCTATCCCTTGCTGTTCTTTGGTCTGTTGTAAATTAACAAATAAATAGGTAGTGAAGCAGAGGTGATAATTATAAAAAAACCCTGGAAGTCTGAAGTCCCTGTGGCTATTGAGCTTCCTCTTTATTTACAGCCTTTTCCTGAGCACATCTGCTGGAGCCGAGCAGGGTTTATTCTGCAGCAGGCCAGCCCATCTGCTCGCGGTTTGTCACAAACTTTCTGCTGCATTTCTCAGGTGTTTCTTTTTCTGTGCATGTTTTTCTTAAGCTTCTTGCCAGCCAAAGGATGCGGTTGAGCAGCAGTCCACGAATCAAGGCACGGAGTAATTATCTGCTGATGGTAATTAATGGGAGAAGCATGAAGGAAGGTGGTGGTGTTCTGTCGAAGGGCAGAGCAGCGCAAGGGCGTCCTGTGCGAGCGCAGCGTCTGGTGCCAAATAAATATGTTGTTTGGTTGGGGTGGTTTGAGGTACAGTAAATGCATCCATGTTCTGCTAGACACAAACAAAACCAACATCTTCATCTTGCCCAGTGTCCTGCTCCTCCGTGTGAGGGGCAGCACCAGTTATGGACAGCGGGAGCTGCTTTTATCTTGCCTGTTATAAGGTGAGGCACAGTTTTGCTTCCTTTGCTTGGGCTAGCAAAGCAGGCAAAGTAGCTACCTTGTGGTGTTCATGTCAGAGCTGATATTTTGACATCCCTGTTTCGCAGTTGGTTGCAGAGGCTTGACATGAGATGGGGATTGCAGTTGTTTAGGTGGTGTGGACATGCAGACAAGATGGAGCTTCTCCTAAAAGCTTTCTCAACAGCAAAGCGTGGCATAACAGAATGGAAGTAGCATTATCTCGTCTCTACAGAAGGAGTTGGACACTATAACATGGCATTAAACTGGTTTTGTAGGGCACACAGTACTTATATGTGTGCCAGACTGTAGAATCACAGAATGGTTTGTGTTGAAGGGACCTTCCCAGCTCCCCCAGTGCCCCCCCTGCCATGACAGGGACATCTTCACCAGCTCAGGTTGCTCAGAGCCCCGTCCAGCCTGGCCTGGGATGTCTCCAGGGATGGGGCATCCACCACCTCTCTGGGAACCTGGGCCAGGCTCTCACCACCCTCACTGTAACAAATTTCTTCCTCATGTCCAGCCTGAATCTCCCTCCTTTAGTTAAAACCATCACCCCTTGTCCTATCACAACAGGCCCTGCTCAAAAGTCTGTCCCCATCTTTCTTATCGGCCCCTTTTAGGTCTGGAAATGCTGCAATAAGGTCTCCCCGGAGCTTCTCTTCTCCAGCTGAACACCCCAACTCTCTCAGCCTTAAAAATGCTGTGGAGTTTTCTTGTAATACCGTAATTAAGGAAATAATGTTCCTTTTTGTCACAGCCAGACTGGTTGATGGCGAGGCAGACTTTTCTTTTAGAAAGCGGAGTGCTGTTATCTACTGTAAAGAAATGTGCAGAAAAGGCCTGGGTGTGAAGCATAGGGCTTTACTGGAAAAACAGCTTGTGCGGTTGTGTGTGTGTAACTTTGTTGTGACCCCTTGAGAGGATGAAGCTCCAAGTCATTTCTGACTCTTCTTTGGCCTGTAAACTTGGAAAGTGGAGCTTTGGGTCCCGAGGGATGCTCTGCAGGGCTCTTGGATATCTGTCTTGGGCTGTTTTCCTAATTAACTAGTTTACATTTTTCTTACAATGAAGATTGATTATGGTAGAAGCCAGGCAGTTTCCTTTTGGCTTGAATAATGTATTCTTATGATAATCTTGTGACCTCTCATCTAATAGTTCTGGAAAGCTGGTTGATGCACATTATTGAATGGGCTACAGACCAAAACTGTTCACGTGGGTGCTTGGAAGACTCGTATGCAGCTCCCAGTTGGGAGGAGGCAGGTGAGGAAAGTGCAGATAGCGACGTTCCTGTGCTGACTTCTGCCCGTTGTGAGCTTGTGTGTTATCTTTTTGCAAAATGGTTTCCCTGGGAAGGCTCACCCAACCGGGGAGCTGTGCCTGGGACTCTGTAGAATTGTTTTGGTTGGGAAAGACCCTTAAGATTGAATCCAACCATAACCCACCCCTGGCACTGCCCCATGTCCTGAGAACCTCATCTCCGTCTGTCCAACCCCTCCAGGGATGGTGACTCCAGCACTGCCCTGGGCAGCCTGTTCCAATGCCCCACAGCCCTTTGGGGAAGAAATTGTTCCCACATCCAACCTCAACCTCCCCTGGTGCAACTTGAGGCCGTTTCCTCTGCTCCTGGCGCTTGTTCCTGGGGAGCAGAGCCCGACCCCCCTGGCTCCAAGCTCCTTTCAGGCAGTTCAGAGATCAGAAGGTCTCCCCTCAGCTCCTGTTCTCCAGCTGAACCCCCAGCTCCCTCAGCCGCTCCCATCACACTTGTGCTCCAGCCCCTTCCCCAGCTCCGTTCCCTTCTCTCAACTCGCTCCAGCACCTCAAGGCCTTTCTTGGTGTGAGGGATCAAAAACTGTCCCCAGGATTTGAGGTTTTTCCTCCCCAGGTCCCAGCACAGGTTCGGTCCCTGCCCTGGGCCTGCTGGCCACACCAGTGCTGTAAAAGTCAGGTTGCTGTGGCCTCTTGGCCACCTGGGCACACACTGGCTTATGTTCAGCCACTGTCACCAACACCGCCAGGTCATTTTCCACCGGGCGCTTTCCAGCCGTTTTCCCTGAGCCTGTTGTGCTGCATGGTCCCAGGTCATGGTCCTAGGAAGAGCCTTGAGCTCTTCTGCTCAACATTTTTCCTTGTGTTTCATAACCTGCATTAACACTTTTATGGTTAGATAATTTCCTGTGTTACAAGAATTCCGAAGACCAGTGGAAGCTGCATCTCTTATGGTGGGCAGGAGAACCACGAGAACCAAGCGCTGCTCGCCCATGTCTCACTTGTATTGGTGCACTGGGTGCCCTCCTTTCTTTGCGAAAGGTTCCTGAAACAGAATCAGTCTGCAGTCCAGCCCACTTTGCTTACAAATCTGGCTCTTGCACAATAGATGTTGCTCCTAGGAAATACACCTGTTGCTGGTGTTAGCTCGGGTTGACGGGAGGCTGCTTCAAGCACAGCAAATGATTGCAGAATCAAAACCCGTCGCTGCTTTTGGGTGGTTCTTTTTTAATGTTACATGGCATTTTGACCACTTGAAAAACCAGTGTTGAAATGAAATGCCTGTTCTTCAGTTCTAAACTGTATGGAGAAAAAAAAGAAATAAATACTCCTCCACTCCATCGTTTTAATAGCCATTTAAAAATCTGCAAAATAGGGCAAGGTGTTGTGAAAGGATGTGTGCTGGATGCTCTGGGGAAGGGAAAACAGAATGGGCTCAAGTGGAAAATCTTGCTGGTTTTAGGCTGGGCGTTTCAGGACACTTGTTAAATCATGTTAGCTGGATTTCAGTTGTGCTTATTGTAGCACAGAAGGAATAAAGATGTGGATATATGGCCCAATTTTCAAATGTACACCAGTCGCTTTTGGGTAGAGACAGACACACATTTTTAGTTTTGATTCTTTTGTTTCCTTTGAAAATCAATTGTCTTTATGGTGTGTTGAAGAAGTTTCCCAAACCAAACAGATGTCGACAGAATCACGCAGCAGTATGTAAAATGGAGTTGTGGTTTAATGACACCTTGTAAAACCTTCCCTACAGCAGAGCAGGGATGTTATAGCTCGGCGAAGCGATTTTAAACCCGTGCATATGTATTTCTAGAGTTGTGATCTGGGAATTTGTTTTGTCTTTGAGGATTCTGGCGGATGTTGAACCTACAGGAAAATGGAGGTTGGTGGCATCACTTATCCTTCTGCATCTCACCGAAGATGCGCAGTGCCCTTGCAGACTGATTCAGTTGGATAGCAGCAAAAGTCTTGTGTCATTATTTGTCTGCGTGGATTTGAGCTTTCAAATGCTGTTGTGTATATCCAAAAATCTCAGCATTGACTTTTCAAACGAAAGAAGAGGCAGGATTCCCTCTGCGGGGGCTGAGCTGCAGATTTATTTGAATATTATCCTTTCTTTGGATGGTAACTGCTGCCTCAGAAAGAATAACATGGGAGACCTGTTATCACCAGCTTAGTGAGGTAGAAGTGGTTCAGACTTCCTTCCAGCTCATTATTGAAAATTTGCAGATGTGTCTATTCCAGAAGAAAAAACCACCCCTCACTTGTGAGTGTGTTTGTGTGTGTGTTTGGTTTGGTTTTTCATCCGTCAGAACTTCCCAGGGCCTTTCCCCATTTTAGGGCCACTCCTCGCAAACACTTGCCACAATTTTTGCTTTGGGTGAAGCCGCCCGTGGTTCCAGTCCCAGGCAATGGGTGCTGAGTTCCCATCTCTGGGCTGTCGTGCTTTCAACCCTTGGCTGCTTTTTGTTTCAGTTCAGACTTTTGTGCTCAACTGGGCGGCGATGTCTGGGGTGGGGATGTAGCCTGTGATTATGTAGATTCTAGTAGCTGTTTTTAATAAGATGTTCTCAGTTTTGGGGTGTTTGGTTCGCTGATGACTCAATCCAAGTTTCCCGTGTCCATCTTTGTGCTCACTTGCAAACGCTCAGAGCTGGTTTTGTTGATAACTGAGAGCAGTTAGAGCACCCGTGTTGCTGCGGGTTTGGCAGAGTGTTTTGTCCATGGATGGGGCAAATTGCGATACTGCGTCCTTTGTTCTGGTGGGTTGTGTGGCAGCCAGCGCTTTGTACCCGGGGCAGGAAGGTCCCACAGCGCCTGAGCCGAGTCCCGTGCCTCTGCTCTTGGATCCAGGACTATCTGTGCAAGTCTGTTCCCTGTCCTATTATTTTTCCTCATGTTTAGTCTTGCAGGAACATTGCTTTGTGCAGAAATAAATGCCATTCCCATGGGCAGCCGGGTGTCCACTCAGCTTTCATAAAACCCTGGTGTGGTTCTTGCCGCTGGCAGCTGGGCCTGAACGAGGTGAAAAATGCTCGGTTTTTCTACCCGTCCTCTTGCACTGGAGTTCTGCTTGTTGTGAACTTTAACTCTTCATTCATGTAATTCATGAACTTTAATACTCCGTTTAATGGCTCCCCTGGGATAGTTTAACTCCATACTTGTTGCTGCCAGGCAGCCTCTTCCTGACAGCCTGGCCAACGTTTTCTCTGAGTGCTGGTTTTGTTAGTCCTGGCTCCAGCCCCTGATGTATTACTATTTTCTTAATGTTTGTGCCTTTCAGTTCTTAAAAGGTCCTGGAGCCTTTTGATGGATGGGGCTGTAAATTGTCCCAAGGCCAGGAGTTCCCTCTTGTTTGACCACTTGGAGGTTGAGTAGGGAAGAAGTTCAGTCCAAGTTGGAATATTCTGGGTGTCATTTTCCTTCCAGGAGTAAAAACTTTTTGGGGAGCGTGTTGGTTTTCAGCTGTGGCTTATCAATAAACAGAACCATGAGGCTAAAAAAGTAAATTAATTTAGGGAATACTTCTTTGCATGGAGTTTAGAAATCTATACCTTCTGTTCCTGACCCATCAAAAATGACCTTCTGCCTGCCCATAAAGTATGTGCTGCCTCTGCCTGTATGGTGGTAAAAGGTAAGAGATTTTTGGGTTTTTTTTGCCTATACCTGTGAAGGAGGTGATCTTAAGTCCTTACACTGGAGATGTAGTTGTTTTTATTTAGTTCTGCTTCAATGGCAGTAGCAAAAAAACTCTGAACAACCCAGGCTGCAGCAGGAGCTGTGCTGAGCCTTGTGGTACCAAGAATCCCAGAACCCAGGCTGGTTGGGTTTCAGGCCCTCTGCAGATCCCCAGCCCAGCCCTGCTCACAGGGTCACAGAGCAGATCACACAGGATCCCAGGTGTGTTTCAATGGCTCACAGAAGGAGACTCCACACCCGCTCTGGGCAGCCTGGGCCAGGCTCTGNACCTGTACTGGTACCGGGGGTTATTCCTCCCCGGGTGCGTGACCCTGCATTTGCCCTTGTTTGAACTTCATCAGGTTCTTCTCCGCCCAGCCCTCCAGCCTGTCCAGGTCTCTGGATGGCAGCACAGCCTCTGGTGTGTCGCCCCGTCCTCCCAGTTTGGTACCAGCAAACTTGCTGGGGGTGCGCTTGGTCTTTTCATCCAGGTCATTGATGAACAGGTTGAACAGGACTGGACCCAGTACCGACCCCTGGGAACCCCACTGACTACAGGCCTAAACCAGACCGCACTCTTGGTCACAACCCTCCAAGCCCTGCCATCCCGCCGGTTCTTGATCCATCTCACCATGAAGTTGGAGTTTATCCCCAGGTTTCCTCATCTGTGGGTTTGGGAACACGCACCAGAGGATGACTCTACAGTTTTTTTTTCGGCAGTGAAGCATTTTAAGGGCGTGAAAAGCTGGCTCTTGTCACTGCTTGCTTGATTTGTTATGGAAAGACAGTAATTTGCTTTGGATTTACTACAGGGCTTTCTGCTAAATCACCAGAACTTGAGAAGTTTGCTCTGTGCAAAGTTAACTTTGTTCTCTCCACTCAAACCCTAAGTAATAGATATGAAAGGTTTATTAAACAAAATAAGTAAAACTCCCAGGGCTGTGAATTCTGTTTTGCACAGGAGATGTCTGAAGCCATCACTTGCCAAACCGAACGAGTCAGGCATTGCGGTTCAGAGCAAAACAAATGATTATTTTGTGTACAGCAGGATGAGGGGGGGAAATGCTTATTGAAATAAGTATTTCTGCCCTGCCAGTAAGGCAATTTCATTTGTTGTTCTTGTGTAAGTACTTTCCTCAGCTATTGCAGATAGGCGGGTAGAAATGCCCTTTAAATCCAGCAGGAATTTGTCGGTGTCTGAACAGTCTTGGATGGGATGTCTCACTTCTATCCAAGTCAGTTGCTGCGTTTTTAATATTATGATGCGCTCCGTAATGTACATTTGGTTCTCCTGGGAGGATTAACCTGGCAGGAGATTGTAGAGCAGACAGACCAGGATGGGTCTGCTTGTAAATCCTGAATAGCATTTTGCTTTGATTAGGAAACAAATCTGCGCTAAGATCCTTTTTAAATCGATGTTTGGGCTTAGTTCTGGATTGTGAAAGGAGCAGCTCTTTGTTTAAGACTTAATAGTTAAAAGATGAGGATTTTTATCTCCTTCCTTCCTCATGCATGAGGCTTTTCTGGTAATATTAATATTTTGCTGTTGAAGCGTCTTGCTCATAAATGAAGATTGAGTCTCAAGAAATGAGCTTTTAACCCCGACAAATGACAAGTACTTGCTAGAGCCAGCCTTTCAGGGAAGTTTTGGTGTCTTTATAGAAACGATGAAAATCTGCCTAAAATCTCACCAAACTGAGTGAAAGAAGAAGGAGATGGAACCGTATTTCTCCTTCAATAAGGACCACGTGTTACTGGTCATTAGAAAACACCTTCCGGCATGACCTCACTGGAATTGTTTTATTCAGAATGAGCAGGGAAGGTAATCACCTCCCTCCCTAAATATTTTGCTTTCCTCATCCCTTCAAGTGCTTTTTATGAACTCTGTTTTGCCCTTGAACCTCTGTGTGGGTTTTAATTTTTATTTTTTTCTTCCAAGGCACTTTTATTTTCTGAGGTTTTGCTCGGATATGAAAGAAATCTGTGTGTCTAGCAATGGCTGGATTATTTCTCCGTTTGGAGAACACGGCTTGGCAAGTGGGTTTGGTTTCCTTGGGGATGTGAACAGTTGGTGGGTCGACTCAAACTGGAAGCGTTTGTATGAACTCAGTGACGTCTTTGGCGCAAGAGACGCTTGGATGTGAAATAGCCTCAGTTTTGTGAAAACCCAATGTCTTCTGGCTGTTTGTTCTTTATCCACAGCTCCTTTAATATCTCAAAAATGCCGTAAAGGACTGACACTCTGCAAGTTGCGTGAGATATTGAAGTAATTATTTACGCTTTCACGCTGCTTTGTGCAGATGTGAGACAATAAATACCCATAAAGTCTTAGAAGTGACACTAACGCAGCGGGGGATTCACGATCTCTTATGCGCCAGGGTTTGTTTCTCTGGCTTGTAAATTTATGCTAAAAATTGATGTTCCTGTGTTAGGTTTTAAATAAGCTCCGAGGGTTTAATAGTGTCTATAAAGCAGCGTCTGCTGGAAGCTGAACTTGGGTGGGATGGTGCCAATTGTGTTGTGGAGCTGATGGGGGCGGAACAGCCTTTTTTTTTGCAGGTGATCACTGAATTTTGGTGGTGGATTATGGAGAATGCAACTTCTGCTCTGGAAACTCCTGATGTGACTTTCTTCCCTGACCTGTCTCAAAAACCAGGGACAACAGCCACTTGTCACTCCAGAAAATTGTGTGTCAAGCACGAAATGGTTTGTTCTCCCTGGTTATTGTGCAATCATGAAATACTTGGGTTTAAATCCTGAAGTCCTGCTCACTCTTGGATGAGCTTCAAACACCTTGTTTCTTAAAATGTCCTAGAGAATCTTACTGCTGTGTTTAGCAGAACAAACTGAGTGTGTTGTGGTGTGTTTGTATGTGGGGTTTTTTGTTTCTTTTTAAATTTACTGTCCTAAATTAGTGAAGGATCAGTGGCTGTTGGGAAGAGGGGTAAAATGCAGGATTCCACGAATGCAAGAATTGATGTGTAGGGGCTTGCATCAGTTTTAATTTTAGCAGATTTGTGCTTGAACTGTGCAACAATGCTTAAAATGTGATGCTTGAATCTAAGCGGTTGTAATTCATTGTCTTTAAACAGAGAGATCGTGAGCTTGAGGATGGAGATGTTGGAAAGAATTTGACCCAAGAGAAGGCTGGGAGGAAGGAGGAGAGCGAGAGGAGAGAGATGATAACCCCGGCTCTGAGAGAAGCGCTCACGAAACAAGGTGAGGTTCTGCAAAGACCGGATGTGGACCAGGCTTTGAAGTCTTAGTGGTAGACCGGACAGAGCAAGTGCAAGACGGTGGACTTTGTGTTACGGATCCTGGTCTGGACCCTCGGGCATGGCAGGTTCTAACCAGGGGCTGGACAGGGATTAGGCAGGGACTGTTTGTAGCTGATTCTTAGAATCATAGAATAATTTTGGTTGGAAAAGACCTTTAAGATCATTGAGTCCAACTGTTACCCCAGCCCTGCCAAGTCCACCTCTACCCCATGTCCCTGAGAACCTCATCTCTGTCTGTCCAACCCCTCCAGGGATGGTGACTCCAGCACTGCCCTGGGCAGCCTGTTCCAATGCCCCACAGCCCTTTGGGGAAGAAATTGTTCCCAGATCCAACCTCAACCTCCCCTGGTGCAACTTGAGGCCGTTTCCTCTGCTCCTGGCGCTTGTTCCTGGGGAGCAGAGCCCGACCCCCCTGGCTCCAAGCTCCTTTCAGGCAGTTCAGAGATCAGAAGGTCTCCCCTCAGCTCCTGTTCTCCAGCTGAACCCCCAGCTCCCTCAGCCGCTCCCATCACACTTGTGCTCCAGCCCCTTCCCCAGCTCCGTTCCCTTCTCTCAACTCGCTCCAGCACCTCAAGGCCTTTCTTGGTGTGAGGGGCTCAAAACTGTCCCCAGGATTCGAGGTTTTTCCTCCCCAGGCCCAGCACAGGTTCGGTCACTGTCGTGGGCCTGCTGGCCACACCAGTGCTGTACAAGCCAGGATGCTGTGGCCTCTTGGCCACCTGGGCACACACTGGTTTATGTTCAGCCACTGTCACCAGCACCCCCAGGTCCTTTTCTGCTGTGCACCTTTCCAGCTGCTCTTACCCAGGCTTCCCCCTGTTGTTGTAGGGAAGAAGCCAAAGCTGAGTAACGCACCTCAGTGTGATGCACATTATAACGTGCAGAGTATATCAGAGTTCACAGGGTTTAATGTGTCTACTAAGGCACCTTGAGAGAGAAGATTATAGTCCTTGTAGCTCCCACAGTGTAGGTTTCTCAAAGAATATTCAAGGATCTGCTTTACCTCTCTGTTTTGAGTCTTGCTTTTATTTTGGTTTTGACTTTGATTTTGTTACTGAAACTATTTCCAGCAAAGGAAGTAGTTCAAATTAACTTTAACAATCCACTGGATGATTGTTAGATCAGTAGCTCTGCTATGAGGTGTAGAGAACAGTTTTAATGAACATAATGCTTTTTTTTTTTTTTAAAAAGAGAGGCCAAGCCTGAAAAGAGCTGCACCACTGACAGCCTCGCCATCCAGAGGCCTCAGTTCTGTGGGGCAGAGCCAGGAGAAGGGTGATGGGAGCTCCCTGTGCTGCTCAGGTGGAGACTAATGGGGGTTCAGTCCAATTTCATTTATCTCTTAAGAAGCAAGAGTACTTGGTTTTCTTGCCTGCTAAATCAATGTTGTCTCTCCTGATGCTTCTGAGAGGCACTTCTGGTTACTGCGTTGGGTTGGAAGTTCTCCCCACCCTCTGTGTGAGTCCAGCAGCTCTGGGATCCCATCACCTTCACTCCCCAGGATCTCAGCTGTTCTTTGAGCCAAACTTTTGTGTGTGGCCACTGCTGAGTGCTGCCCAGCAAGTATCTGACATGTTTTGTCACTGCTTTTTTCATTAACCTTAGCTATAAAATAAAGGGCCATTCTTTAAATTCATAGTTGGAAGGAATAAAGCAGAGTGGCAGTGACTTTGCCCCCTCTTTGTCTCCATAGTGGTGCTGCTGCTGACTGGGACCAGTGCAGGGGTTACAACAGGAGGCTGGTGTTGGGTTAACAGTTCCACTCCATCTTGAGGGTCTCTACCAGCCAAAATGATTCTAGGATTTTCTTTTTTAATGTGGTGGTAGTTAACTGTAGTGTGCTGTGGAACAGCCGGAGCACCATTACAGCCTTCTAGTGTTATTTATTAGCTTATTTATTTACTACTGTTCATGTTTGATCCGCAAGTCTAATTGTTCCACCTGCAGGGATGGTTGGAGGACGAGTGGCTTTGGCTGGGGGAGTGGGCTGCTGGAGACAGTCTAGAAATGGGCAGTGGGGAGGTGAGAACATCTGCTGCAAATCCCCTGTTAGGAGACATTTGAGAGGCCACTGACTCCATGGAGGGGTGCACCAAGTTCCCCAGATATCTCAGTTTTTGCATTGGGACACAGGAACCCCAGGTTCCAGTATAGGTTGGGCAATGACCTGTTGGAGAGCAGTGTAGGGGAAAGGGACCTGGGGGCCCTGGGGACAGCAGGGTGAGCATGAGCCAGCACTGGGCCCTTGTGGCCAGGAAGGCCAATGGGACCTGGGCTGGATCAGAAGGGGTGGTCAGTAGGTCAGAGAGGTTCTCCTGCCCCTCTGCTCTGCCCTGGTGAGACCACATCTGGAATATTGTGTCCAGT
>VWYH01000875.1:264906-290037 GCA_013399365.1 Pampusana beccarii | reverse complement strand
GGGGGATTGCACTGGGTGAGCTTTCGAGGTCCCTTCCAACCCCTGACATTCTGTGATTCTGTGTGATGGGCTGTGGAGACCTCAGCGTGCTGCACCCACTCTCCCTGGTGCAGGGCCCCAAGTTTCAGGTTAGGGGAGTGAACGAAGCAGTAAGTTTCTAATGACATGTCAAAAGCGGTCATTTGTACAATGAAAACAGTGCTGGAGGGAGGGTCACCTTCCTACCGGAATTCTTTTGACACAAAGTCAGGCTCCCCAGAGAACTTGGATTTCCTTGTGATGTTCCAGGGACAGGAATTAATTATCCACATAAGTAGGTATGTCTAATATTTCTCCCTTTCTTCAACATTTTGGGTATTGCCAGCATTGGATCAACTAGTAAGATCTACTTAAATCTGTAGTATCAAAGATTTAAAACTCTTGTGTCTGTATTCTCATAGTTACAACAGCTTCTCACTGGCACAACCCTCCCCTCCTTTCCTCTGCGACTACTGTAATTCTTTAATGGTCACTCAACAGGGAAGAGAAGCTGCTGTTCTATTTTCACCTGACATATAGTATTTTTTTTCTGCAGATAACACACCAAGACAGGCTTTTGTGGCTATAAAAATAAAACAACTCCCTCCTCCCCTCAGCACCATTCCCCCAAAATAACAAGTGCAATGTAGTCGAAGGATAATCTCATTTGTTTAGCAACGACCAGTTGCTTTGGGTATAGGTTCAGTGTCTCTTCAAGATTATCCCTGAGGGCATAATTAGCCCAAGATGGAAAAAACCCAGTGATTCAGGAGAAATATGTTCTTTTAAATTGTAGTTGCATAACAAAGCTTGTCTTTGAACAGCATCTCTCCAGGCTATTGTAGTGCTCACTCTCTTTATTTTGATTCACCTCTGGACAAACTTACCTTCCTGTAGGTAAACTCAATATTGCTTAAGCAATGGTTTTATTTTAGCACCGGCATTGAATTTCAGCTAAATATAAGCTCACCTATTGTGTTGTAGAGGTGTCAGCCCTTGGAGCTGCCTGGTTGCAAATAGCTTTATAAAAGGTGCTCTGTAATAATTGCTCTTTAAAGTTGCAGCCGATCTTGTGGTGTGAGAAAATGCTGATTCCCTTTCCATCAGTGTTCAGTCTTGCATAAAAACACAGATACAGCACGAACTATTTAGTGCCTCCGAGCAACACGGAGCTGGAGAGGGGCTGGTGGTTCGAGGGTTGTATTTGCAGTGGTGCCGTTTTGCTGTGTGAACACTTTAGTAATTTAATCTGTTCAGGTAGGTGTCATGAACTAAAATGGAAATAGAAGCAAACTTTTCACATTAACGTCTCCTGTGGTGATCAGTAGATACAGCCTAACGCCTTCTTATTCGCTTCTGCAGTTGCTTGTAGGTACTTGAAATGATTCCTGCTGGGCTCAAACTTTGTCTGGTGGGGTTTTTTTGTGTGTTTGTTTTCTTTTTTTTCCCCAGGAAATACATTTAAATCTTTCTTTAACTTTAGAAGGAGGCTCAAGCTGCTGTTTTAATAGGAAAGGTGACTTAAAAAAAAAGGCACTCAACCGAAACCAAAATGAGCCCAAACAACTCAAACAACCAAAATCACCCCCCCCCTCAATAAAAACAACAACAAAAAGCCCAAACAACCCCGCTGTGTGAATCCATGGATGTTCCTTCAGTGTCCTCTTCTTTTATGGGAACAAAAATATTGATTGTTTTTTACGCTTCCCTGCCGCTATAAAGTCAGCGCAGACCTGTGCTCTGGTGCCTTGTTCACCATTGTTAGTTTTAACCGCTCCTTGATTTGCCCAATGTTTTTTTGGGAGCGATGGCCGGACTGGAAGCCAAATAAAGCATCAGGCCGAGGAGGAAAGTGAAGTCCGGTGGTTTGGGGAATCGCGGTTTTCCTGCAGTTAACGTCTGGGAATATTTGGAGGCCAAACGCGATGTCGTGCAGTGACGGCCAGTTTCGTAATCCCGCTCACGTTACAGTTGTGTTCAGCAGCGCTCTGGGTCTCCTTTCATGTGCTTCTCTTAAATGTGCAGGAACAAGACAGAGCAAAACCACCTCAAAGCCCTGAAGAGCTGATGGTTTGTTAGGAGGTTCCAAGGACCTGGATTTCTTCAGCTGCTTGTACTGTGTATTTCCGACACGCTCTTTTCTGCAGTAGCACTGTGAAATAAAGCTGCTTTTCGTGATAGGCAACACAAGGGGAATGGGTTAATGGTCCCAAAGACTGACCCCGCTGTCAGTGTGTAAATCACTGGGTGTCTGTGAGCACAGTGACAGTTTTGCAGTCCGGTTGAGTTGTTCTGTCTCCACTGATGAGCGTAAAACTCAGCACCAGGATGTCCAGGATCCCCCTATTTTACTTGTACTTGGGTCTGGAATAGTTTGGGCTACTTCAGCAGCTGCTTGTTTTCATGCTTTGACTTCAGTTGATATAAAGATACACTTTGATCTGTGTTTTTCAGTGCGTACGGGCTGACTTCAGAAAAATCTTGAAGACCGGGCTTTTTTAAGTGCTTCTCAGCCTTGAGATCGGGTTTTTAAAAGTCCTTGGTGTTTTTTGCTGTGCGTTGGACCGAGGTTTCCAGGGTCTGCAGCTCTGGGCTCTTCTGACCATCTCAGCTTGGCTCACTATGTGGAGCTTTTTGGGCATCCGGACTTTAGAAATGGGATCCACGTTGCCCAGGTATTGGTGCTGCTGTGTACATCTGCAGGCTGCGCGCTAAAATGCTTGCGTACATCTTTGGAATTCAGTGCACTATATATATACAGCGTTTAATATATAGCATTTAAACTCCAGGTGGCACTAGCAGCTCACAGCTGGGTCAGGAGCCACAGAATTCAAATGTTGGCCACGGGAAGCTTGAAAATTAGTTTGCAAAATAGAAAATTGTTCTTAGTAAGCAGAATAAATACAATGACTGAAAGCAGGCGAAGTTAAGCCTGCTGAACTTCCTTGCAGTTCCTTAAATGTCTGTTTAAATAAACAGTGAATGTGCTGTTAAAGGGGACGAATCCAGGGAGCAGATGATGCTGAAGTCTCAGGTGTGGAGCTGCCTGCAATACTAATTTGCTGGTGCAGATTTAGCAGCTTATCAGGGGCAGAGTAGATGGTGAATGCTTCATTTTGTGGACCTGAGTCTTCCTTCGTGTGTAGTTACTGAACCTCGCGGAATTACCCCATGTATAACAGAGGAAGATAAGCGTAAGTGCGTTTATACTTGAAGTGCATCCATTATTTTTTACAGGTTTTGGAAGGTCTTTGGAGAGTGGTGGTCTTTGAAATTCAGTCTGTTAAGCTGGAACGAAATATGCGATATATTCAGGCAAGGATAAAACTTGCTGTCCTTTTTTCATGACGTGACAGTCTCTGCAAGCAAGGGGACAGTTTATACAAATGGGAATGTGGAGAACGAAAGGTGCCTGGAAAGACTGAAAAAGGAGAGATGGATAACACAAACAGAAAAAGGTCTTGTGTGTAGCAACTTGTAGTTCTGTCTCTGTGTGTTTGTTCTGGGTAGGTGAGGAAGGGACTTGTGGGGCCACCTTCCACTGGAAGCTTTTCAGCCAAAGTCGATGCTGATGTGTAGTTCCTAAATATATTAAATTTCTGCAGGTTTTTTGAGTTTTCCTCTTCATAAAGAGGAGATACTGAGGCTCTCATCCTCCTCACTGAATGACGTGAGCTTTTGAGTTATGAACCAGCTGGTTGGCAGGGGTGAGGTCATAAAACCATAGAATGTTCTGGAAGGACCCACAGGGCTCATGGAGCCCAACTGCTGTCCCTGCACAGCACACCCCACAGCTCACCCCGTGTGTCTGAGGACCTTGTCCAGTCTCTTCTTGAACACGGTCAGGTTGGGCCGTGACCCCTCCCTGTGGAGCCTGGTCCAGTGTCCACACCTCTGGGTGCAGAACCTTTTCTAATGTCCCACTGACCCTCCCTGCACATCTTCTGCCGTTCCAGGCCGGACACGCGTTTGCTGCCTCCTGCTCAGCCACCAGGTCAGCCAGAATAGGTAAAAGATGCGAGGGGAGCTGGAGATACGAGGCAGGGCTGTGGTGGGCACTGGAGGAACCCAAATATCCTTTTGTGGTGTGAGGGGAAACCCCGGGGTCATGTTGCTGTGGCCCTGGCCTGGCAGCTGAGGCTGGGAAACTGGTTCTTCTGTGAGACGACCTGTTCACGAGTCCCAGCATGTGGTTTTATTTCTGGTTTTTCTTTTCTGCTCGCTTTGTAGCCCAAATGTGAACTGTGTGTGCTCTTCCCAACCTCTTAGTGGGGATCCTTTGAGGGGATTTTGTCCTGCTGGTCTTTATCTTGGGTGCAGTGTCCAAAAGCAGTTGGAAGGTGATTTCTGGAGATGGCTGGTTAGTTCTGTTTTCTTAGGATGGTTCTGGTGGATGGTGATGGATTTTAAATTTAAAATCTCTTGGCGAGAGTTTGGTCTCAAACTTCAGCTAAGGGCAGAGAACTCATTAGTCAAGTCTGATATGGAAGATACTGATTTCCTCACTCTATTTACGGAGTATCTCTCATTTATTTTATATGGATACTAGTGATACACTTCAATAATCATTGTAGATTCTATTCTCTAAATAAGGAAATATGTGGCATCTTCATTGGTCTTCTGAATTCTTATGTGGGCAATCTAACAGCATAGGTGCATGGCACGGCTGCTGTTAACGTACAAAATGCCCTGAGAAGGTGGTCTACCAATGTCTGTTAGTTTCAGAAGGCTTTTATTATAGCAATTGGTTTTTATTTTTCATTCAAATTAATTGCTAAAAGATGAATTAGATTCTGGAGGAACTGTTAAAGAATTCCCTTTTTGGGAATAGGGAGCAGCTGTTCTCCTCCTGGGATGGCAAAGCCAGCGTAGGAATTAGTGAACCTACCTGGGCTGAGGGATGGACGTCTCTCCTCCATCTCACCTGGGGTGAGAGGAGCTCTCAAGAACTCGCAGTTGGATTTGGGGGAGGGATTGAAATGGGATGGGCTGCCATGTGCTCAATACCCACGGCCTCACTTCTAAAAGACACGGTTTGCTGTGGTTGCCACTAGTGGAGGTCACCAATGTGAGATCTTCATGGCAAACGGTTTGCAACAGGCTCAGCAAACGGTCTGATTTACCACGTTGCTTGTCGTCAAAGGTCCAGCCTTCTGTATTTCTTCAGTACTAGTTGATGTAGGTGAGAGTATCATCTTGATCTTTTACTTAGGTGACATGTCCTACCATCTTTGGTGGAACAATTTGAGTCCTGAACCATCCAGTAAGAGGAAGATTGATGCAGAAGGAAAGCGATTTAATGATAGATGGGAAAGCGAATACACGTTTGTGTTTCAAGCAGGAAAAACCAGTGTGTCTTTTGTGTTATGAGACAGTGTCAGTGATAAAGGAGCATGATGCACATAACAAACACAAGGCCTGTGGGCAAAATCCTCAAATTACATTCGGCCCTTTTAAAGCAACCATGAGACTGATGTGGCCCCCAGTGAAAATGTTTGACAGCCCTTTCATAGGCTTAGTTTGACAAGAAATGATGCGTTTACGTATTGGAGATTTTTTTATTTCTTTTTTAATTCCTGTTGTCCCCTGCTGCAAAGCAGAAGGGGCTCTTGGATTAAAATGGACGCACGGGTTTAGGCAAAAAGCCAGATTCTAATCATTTTTTTAGCTCTTTTCTGATCAGCTGTTGAGGTTGGTATTTATTACAGCTCCTGGCATTCCCAGCCCTGAACTCTGCTGGTCTCGTTTTCTTGCCACCGGGTTAGGCTTGGCTTACCTGCTGAAGCAGCTGTATTTTTCACTAACCTTGGCATCCTTTTACTATGTGTTAAAAACGTTCAAGATGCTCTTAGTTTTCTGTGTGACGAGGAGGATCTGAAGCAGCATCACTGAAAGACCGAACTTTCCATCCGTTTTGCAACTGCGGTATTTTTGCATGGCGAGTCCTGTAATATCCCTTCTCATGTTCTCACTCCTGCTTTCAGTTCATGGAAGCGAACCCTTCCATAAATCTCAAGCCTTTTATACTTTTTAACAGTGCTTTCTTTTTTTGAAGGCAAAGAGGAGACCTAAAGAATAGATCTTGATGGTCTTTCAAGGGTTTCTTGAAGATTGAGCAGTCCTAGGAATGAAAACGGAGTTTTCTCCTGTCATACTTGGACAAGCTGAAAAATTCCACTGCCCAGATTCCGCTTCTATTCTGGTATAAAATGCTGAAATAATTTGAACAGGTTCATTTTACCAACAATGTGGCGGTTTTCTTTTTCTTTTTAATAATTTTCTCGCTTTAGTCAGAAAATTCTTTTGGGTGGTGGCTCAAATGCAACAATTGTGTTCCAACCCATGCTCCTTAAGTCAGTGGTGATGGATTTACCGCTGTGTCTGACCTTCAGCTCCGGCCCTTTTAAACCGCGCTCTTGCAAACCAGCAGGAAATTGGGAACTCTTTTTCCCCTGTAAACATTTTCTGGTGTGAAATTCCCTTTTCTGCAAAGTTTCAGCTTTAACAGATAATCATTGGTTCCAACCCCAGGGCTTTTGTGGAGATTGCTTGATAGACCCACATTGATTTGCCAGCTGTGTATTTCTCTCCTCGGAAGAAAAGCCCTCTGGAAGTCATTTAGGAGTCTGTGAAGCACAATGTGGCATCAGATGGGCTTTTACCGAGTTCATGGTGGCTGCATTTTTGGAGGAGGATGGTTGAGTCTTTTTCTTGTGACTTCTGGGGATTTTTCGACCACTGGTCTACTTCATTCCTTTGTAATTATACCTTTTGTTGTATGCTTTCAAAGCCTTTTCTTGCAGTTAGTGTTTGGTGGTGTAGAGATCTGTGCTGGGAGGTGTCTTTGGGTTTTCTTCTGGACTCTTTGTCATGTTGGGATGCTCAGCAACCTGGTCTAGTGGAAGGTGTCCATGCCCGTGGTGGGGGGGTGGACACTAGGTGGTTTTTAAGGTCTCTTCCATCCCAAACCACTTANGCTGCCCAGGGCAGTGCTGGAGTCCCCATCCCTGGAGGGGTTGGACGGACGGAGATGAGGTTCTCAGGACATGGGGCAGTGCCAGGGGTGGGGAATGGTTGGACTGCATGATCTTGAGGGTCTTTTCCAACCAAAATGATTCTATGATCTTCGAAAGCTGTTCAGTGTCACTGCCTTGCAGATGATTTTTTTGACTGTGCAGATATAGTGTTGCTGCTGCTGATACGGATGGTTGTACTCGTAGAAATTTGGTTTGTCTCGACTAAATCTGTTATGCTTTCAAAATAACATCGTTGCTCGCAAATGCACCTAATACGTTCATGTTCAGGAGCTTAAAAAGACTTGTGATGTGCGTGGCACTGATAAACTACCAAAACCACAGCCAGGACAGCTCGCTGTGCTGGGGCACGACAGGTGTGGAGATGCTGTCCTGTCCTGAGAGCTCAGTGTGGTCCCTCAACGAATTATTTGAATTTCAGAGAATGGACCTTTAAAATTATTATGTACATGGTAGAGTTGAAATGCAGCAAAATAACTTTAAAGGGTGGCAGAACAGTTTTGCCTGAGACAATGGAGCAGTCGCTGTCTGTGACACGGGCCGTGTCTGTGGTTACAAGTCTGTCTGTGCTCCATCAAAACCCAGTGGAATTATCGGGGTGAAGCGATCACCGAGTGTTTGTCAGCCTAGTCTTATTGCCTCTTAACACCAATTTCACCCAAAAGCTCGTTTAAAAGCTTAATTTATGCCTCCTTATAGTGAAAAAAAGACAATTTGGGGGAAGTTTGGCAGGCCTCTGTCATTCAAAATTTACCATCTAGAGGAGGACCAGCTAATCCACAGACCAGATTAGATGTTCTTGTGCCTTTATTCGGCAGCTGAGCTGATTACTTTGAGCCTGTTGATTATTTAAGGAATCCTTGGAATATCGGCCTCTAGGAATAATAAATGGATTGGTTTTGTTCAGCCTTATATGTGAAGATACAGAGGGACTGCGAGCGGAGTCCCGTCAAGACAACACCTGGTATTTTTTGGAAGGCGGCTTATCCAAATATTCACCTAATTATTGCTCACAATTAATATTTCTTACGAGAAAATAAGTGAATATGTTTAGAGTGAGCCCTGGTGTGTGTAGGTGCAGATTTCTGGGTTCGACCACCGTTTGCCTTGGCAGGGCCATGGTGGATTTGTGGCAGCAGATGGAGCTGAGCCCATGGAAACATAATCGAGAAGACCCTGGAACTGGTTCTCAAACACCTTTTCTCCCGTGTTTGGTTTGGAGCTCAGCGCTGTTTGGTTCTTGCTTAACCCTTTGTGCTTTATTTTAGCTTTGTTGTAGGGCCCCAGTTCAGTACAGGTACCCACCTGCTCAAGGAAATAACAACCACCTCTTGTTCCTCCTCAAAATTCAAGTCTGGACTTCGAGGGAAAGAAGCAAGTAGTTCCAAGTACACAGCACAGAATATTTTTAAAAATTATAAAAAATTTAAAACTTCAGTTGAACAGTTAATTTTGTGCAGTTGCAAGCGATTTATGAATGTCCTTAACGTTTTACCTGGTTCTTCCAGGTAAGAGTCTGGATAGCATTGATCCATCAGCCCTAAGAAGGGATCTTTTTTACAGTAAAAGACCAGCCTGGGGGTTTTCAGAAAAAAAAAAAATAGAAGGTATATTATCTGAGCAAAGCTTCATAGAGTAATATTATCAAAGATTTTTACCTCAAAAGAAATACAGACGAAATGGAATTCTACTCAGAAGCCTTTATTTTTTTTTAATTTAAGTAGGCTTAAAATATGTAAATGAAAAAAAAGAAGTATGTGGATATTATAAATAACGTAAGTCAGATAAGCTTACATAGCAACACTACAAACATCCCAGTGGGGAATGAACGCGGTACCAACAGTGGCCAGAGGTAAAGCGAGCGCTTGAAGAAAGGACGGGCTCTGTTCAGCCTTTATCACTGATATTTTATCAGATTTCCAAGCGTGAAAAGCGTGGTGATTCTCTACCAGAATTACCAACAAAGCAAAGACCCGAATTCAGCAGCTTTGTGCGGCGCTTCGGAGAAGTTCGGCAAGTATTTGCTGTTTCTTCCTGTAGCTGTAGCTGCGAGTCCTGGCACGGCAGAGATGAGTAAACCCCTTCTCATCGCTAAAGCTGGCTGAAGTTTGTAAGGCTCTGATGTTGAACATGTACAATTTTCTTGGCCTTTATAGGAAGCTGTGGGCGCTCCACATGGTGGAAGTTGATTTAAGTAACTTAAGAGAAAATGCTGCAGCTTTGGGCTCCGGAGCTTGGCGCTTTGCTCGGTTTAGCTGCTTCCTCTCTTCCCTCAAGCAACTGGGTGGCAGATCTGGGCAAGCATGTCTTATTTCCAACTTCATTTGAATCGAAAACCCAGCCATATTACTCCTACTGACAAGTGATTTGTGTGGGAATAATCTTACATGAGTTCTGTTGCTGGATTCTGAAAAATGGAAAAATTATGGCTAAGGCCGTGCTGGTTGATATCAGCAAACAGTCTGGCTTGGACAGATGTGTTAGAGAGAGGAGGAACGTGTCACCTTTTTCCATGCTAATGAAGGAATCCTATAAGGACCCGAATTGTAGAAGTGCAGGGAGGTCTTGGTTGAGATGAGGCCTTGCTGGACAAGCCTGTTTGCAGAGAAATGCAGAAGAAATAGGCAGGATGGACCCAGGGTGGCAGAGATGCAGCTGCATGTGCTTGCGTGTTCCTCTGATAAGTGTTGGTCACAAGTTGCCCCAAGATCTTTTGGTCTCATCCAGCGCTAGATGGTGTCCCCAGTATTGCACGTGGCTTTGGAGACTCTCAGTTCGATGTCAGAAGTGCTGATCAGGGTTACGGTGATGCCTTTCTCCAGGAAAGGGCTGGATGATCTGCTCTGTGAAGTACTGAAGATTTTTTGGCTTGTGGCAGTTTGTTCTTCCGTGTCTTAACCCTGAATATGCACGTGAAGCTTAGGGGGTTATTCATTTAGGTAGGAAAAGGTTAAAATATTGTCTGTTCCCATTGAGTTGGAGGGGGAGAAGGGGCTCAGGACATGGGGGCAGCCTGACATTGAGGTCACCGGAGTCTCAACCTGGCATTGTCCCCTTTGCCATCTGACAGGGGGTCCCCACTGCTTGCTCCTGCCAACCCAAGTGTTCGTACAACCCCTTGGGCAGTCACCTCCCTAAAATTCCATATGTCCTGACCCCCCCAACCAGGTCAGAGCCAGAGTGATGAGGCAGGAACAAGATCAAGAAGCAAGAGGAGACTGGGCAGATGTTGGCTGGGTTTGGGTGACAGAGTGACCGGAGCAGCGTGCTCCAGATGTTAGGTGATTCCTTTGTAACCATGGGTATCTTCCCAGGGGGTGATTATATATTTTTTTAGCCAGTGCAGCTGTTGTTCCATCTGCTGTCACTGTAGTTCCTGACTGGCTTGGTGGCCCTGGAAGGGACTTTGGGGTGCGGTGACGTTCCCTTGGGATCTCACTGTGCGAGACACACGGTGACAAATGAGCAGGGTGGGACAATTGTGCCACCTCTCCTTGTAGGTGGTGAAGGCCAGTTCTGCTGAACAAAGGCTTCTTTTCCCCCCCCCCCGATAACTTCATGCTGGTTGGCAGGAAGGAGATTTGATACCTAAAATTTGCTTTCCCTTGGAAGTGTGAATAAAACCATCAGCCTGAAGTGGTTTGGGGACAACCAGGCCATTGACATATAAATGCTACTGTGTGAATGACACAGTGAGGCTTCTCAAATCCCTCTTATTTTTATGCTGGTTTAGAAGTGACTTCTAATCCTTCAGACATATTGGGCTCTAAGCACTTTTTTTTCAAAGAGGAAAATAACCCAACTCAAGCGATTTGGGTAATAATAGTACTTAGTGCTTAACGAACGCTGTGGAATTAATCCTCCTGGGCTAATAAATTTAAATGAGATGGTGTTGATCTTGGCTGCGGAACAGGGGAGCGATGTGAAATCGGGTTTCCTATGGGCACAGAGCAGCTCCTGGCTGCGGCTCTGCTGCTGGTGGAGCTTTTACTGGTGAAACTGGTGAAACTGGTGAAGTGCTGAAACTGGTGAAACTGGGGAATCCGTGGAGTTTGGGTTCAACCTGAGCCCTGTATCTTGGTTCTCTCTTCACTCTCACAGCTGCACTGAGCCAGGTGTTCTGCAGGCTCGTTGAGTCAAACGAGACTGAGGAATAGAAATAAATGCCCATTAAGAGAAATGGTTTCAAATTGGCCGAAGTCCCTTGGGTGGCCGTGGCCTTGGCCCCAGAATGGAATGGGGAGTGCTGGAGGGGACCTGACATCTTCAACGCAGAAAAGCAGCATTGAGATAGTGACGCTTAATAATTTCATGTACTGATTGATATGCTCTGTGTGCCAATTATTGTAAATTAAAATGGGTGGTTTGATTTCTTGTTTTCAGGTTACAAGCTGATTGGAAGCCATTCTGGGGTGAAGCTCTGCCGATGGACAAAGGTATGCTCTCTTTTCTTTTCTCCTTTCATAAACTAAAAAAAGCCAGAGACTTTTTCAGGTATTAAAATTCCCAGGTGAGATACCCTTTAAAAACAAGTTTCATCTTCCAAGCTGTAGTTTTGCATTTCAAGCTATTAAAACCCTGCTGTGAAGAGTGAGAATGCGACCATGGCGAAGAGCAGGGAACATCATTTTCTCTTGTGGGTTGTTTTATTTTTCCTGTTATTCTATTGTCTGCTAAAATATCTCCTGCCTGCTGAAATATATGGCAGGAGCAGAACACCGCGGAGAAGAGTGGGAAGGTTATGTCACCGCTATGAGGTCTTGGGAAACGAAGATTCCGCCGTCGTCGTCGCGCTCGAACGGGCACTCAAGGGCGTTTGAACCTGTTGTTCTGTGGCTGATGTATCTGGTTTGCGACAGTCAGTGCTCCCCGTGCTGGTTTTCAGCGTTTGTCAAGTAAGGTTTAGATGGCGAGGTGGCTGTCGCTTGTTAATGCTGTTTGGGTTTTTTTTAATTATATTATGGGAGTGTGTACAGACATATATATGGTTGCGTATAATATGTCTGCGTATGTACACGTATACCCTGTTTCCCCAAAAATAAGACAGGGTCTTATATTAATTTTTGCTCAAGAAGATGCGTTAGGGCTTATTTTCAGGAGATGTCTTATTTTTCCATGAGCAACAATCGACATTTATTCTTGAACAAAAAAAAATCGACATTTATTCAAATATAGTCATGTTATCGCTTTCTGGAACATCATCGTAACTCTCCAAACCCTGGACTGTAACTAGGGCTTATTTTTGGAGTAGGGCTTATATTTTGAGCATCCTCAAAAATCGTGCTGGGGCCTATTTTTGGGGTAGGTCTTATTTTGGGGGAAAGAGGGTATATAGGGAAAAAAAACCCCACTCTCCAAGCCTTGCAGTTGTGTATTGTAGGTTGGGTAAGCCAGAAACTTTTCAAGTATTTTACAAACTTAAAAACATTCCCAGCAGAGGCACAGAGAACAAACTTCAGCCCTCTCACTATTTGGTTTGGTTTGTTTTGGCTGTTCTGTGCAGTCCCTGGGATGCTCAGAAGTGGAAAGCTGGTCTATAATGTCACACATTTGGGGAAGAACATTGGTTTTTAACATACTAAAGCCTTCCGTATTCGTGGGATGATGAACCATGGGAGTCGTGGCCTCGTTAAAATGCCGGCACATCTCTGATTCTGGGGCTGCGATCGCTGCGTGATTAACTTTGTTTCTTTTGGAAAAGAGCTCTTGGAATGGCAAATCCCCAAAGTGGGTGCCTGCAGCGAGGTTTTCCTATTGAAATGCCTGCTATCAATGAATTGTCTCTTCAAAAGACAGAGGAACCCATCGCTGCACTGTCATGAACGTCTGCAAGATCCCACCGATGCTTCTGCTGTTGATTCTTACAAATATTTTTCTCTTTGGTCATTTTTAGCGTCAGAGAAGGTCCTGAAATGTTTAAAGAAAAGCTGGTCAGACTCCATCAATGCTGTGACAGAGCGAAAGCCCGAGAACCTATTTTTATTAGAGAACGGAATTTAATGCAGCGCTGTAAAGCCATTTCACAAAATAAATAGCGGCTCTGTGTGCTCAGATAGGACCCTACTATTTTTAGCTTGAGCAGGAATTGAATGTAAAGGGTTCTACTAAATGGAGCTGAAATTGGTTACAGGCAGCGGCTTTGACTCCGATTCACACCAGTGTGTGAACATGGTCTGATGGCTTGTTTGAGATTTGTGTGGGCAGAAAGCGGGAGCGGGGCTACGAGGATTAGGATTAAGTGGCATTTTAGTGATATCTCAAATTAACACAATTGTGTTCGTCATTTTCTGGAAAAGGGCGGAAAACCTGCAAATTTTAGGAAGAGCCTGATGCGCCTGTCTTATGAAATCTAAAATATAACTTGCTCTCCTAGAATCTGAATATTCTAAAATCTCTGTTGTTTGACGATGAGTAGAAAATCCAGCATTTTCCATTTTATTTAATCTTCCAAGTGTGCATCTCTCAGGAGTTACCTGGATATTTTTTTTCCCCGCTGCTCAGTGGGGAATTTCTCTTGGATCACGAAGACTCTTCAGGTAGAGGAAGGTAGATTAAAAGTGACTCTGTCATATTTTAAATTTTCTCTTGAGAGGAGTAAAGATTCTTTCTCATTTATTATTATTTAACTGCGATAATGGCAGGCAGCCTTTGCTCCAAGCAACTCGCATGTTAAATAGGAGCTGGATCCCAGTGGGAGCCACTGACTGGTGTGAATGAGGGTTTATAGGGTCAGGGTATTTATTTAATTTAGCACTAGAAGAAATAGTCTACTAGACATGAAAAGAATTGAGCGTTCAGCGACGCAGCCTGGAAATTGATCCTTTTTACACTTTTGTGGGCTTTTACAATGATAGTTCTTGCAGTTTAAGTGGCTTCTCTTGCTTTCTTTTGTTGGCTGATTCAGGAAAGGACGTGGTCATGTTGCGAGTGAGAAGTTATTGATTGTGTTAAAGTTTCTCTCCTCTAAAGCAGTTGTAAATCTGACGCCATAAATGCCTGGTTTCTGTAAGGATGTATATAATCAGACTGTATACTGATCTGTGTGCTTGGAATTTCTTCATCTGTCATTATTCAAGCTTCTTCCGCAGCCGTGACCTCGCTGCGGGACTTTGAACGCTGAACTTAGCGGTGACTCGGAGCTGCAGATGTGCCCAGGGAGCAGATTTCAAGCCTTGACGCTCACTTTGGTTACGGATGGTGTGTTTTAACTTTCTCGGTGTCTGTCTGTGTCTTTCTCCGCTGTCAGTCGATGCTTCGAGGCCGAGGCGGCTGCTACAAACACACGTTTTACGGGATCGAGAGCCACCGCTGCATGGAGGCCACGCCAAGCCTGGCTTGTGCAAACAAATGCGTCTTTTGCTGGAGGTAAAATACTGACACAGTTTTACCTTGGGATGGATGGGGTTTGTTCCACTCAGTCCTTGTCCCGTTCCTCAAAGCCAGGGCGGTGTTGCTTTTGTGCTGTTTTCACTTGGAAACGGGGGGAGGAAGAGTTTGGAAGGGAGCGTTGCTCCCCTTTCCAGCCTGCGCTGGTACCAGGGAGCTGGAGGGTGGATTTGACATCTCGGGGGCTGAAGAGGATCCAGGGGCTCCTCAGTGCCACCTCCTCTAGAGCTGGGTCCTCTGCAGCCAGGTTTTGGGCCCCAGTGCATTGAGACTGGTTGGGGACCAGTGGAAAGAAGGATTAGGGAGGCAGGAGACAGACCCTGCTCCATCTGCCGCCCTGCGAGTCCCACTGCTGCCTGTGCCAAGCACTTGGTAGAGGTTTGGTTCCCTCTGGAGGTCACTGGGACTCCCTGTGGCTCCTGGTGCTCTGGAGAACATGGGCTGGCTCAAGNGCCAGGGGGTCGGGCTCTGCTCCCCAGGAACAAGCACCAGGAACAGAGGAAACGGCCTCAAGTTCACCAGGGGAGGTTGAGGTTGGATCCGGGAACAATTTCTTCCCCAAAGGGCTGTGGGGCATTGGAACAGGCTGCCCAGGGCAGTGCTGGAGTCACCATCCCTGGAGGGGTTGGACAGACAGATGAGGTTCTCAGGACATGGGGTAGTTCTAGACTTAGGTGATTATTTGACTCAGTGATCTTAAGGGTCTCTTCCAACCAAAATGATTCTATTCTATTCTACATTGTGCAAAGCCATCAAGGTACTAAACGATGTGAGTGTCTTTGTTTTGAAATTCACCCGTTTTTCTCACTGAAAGTACCTCCACCCCCACCAATTCCGTTGTGTTCTCAATGAACGAAAACTGATGACTTAGTAACTGTTGGCTTCCTAAAACAGTAGCTAATAAATGACTTTCCATTTTAGTCAGTCAAGTGACCCCTTTTCTCAGAGGAATGACTTTGTTGTTAATTCTCTCAAGGAAATGAGCTTTGCGCTTACTCACCGGAAGGCCGGGAGTCTCTTCCAACCTTTTGCCGGGCTGGGGAGTGCGGGGTGGGATGGTGAGAGACTCGGAGCCTCGGCAGAAACGAGATCAGTGACGTGAAAGCGTGCGGAGTGGGAGGACGTGGCTGTTCTTTGAGCTCCTTTGTCTTCTACCCCGCTACCTGATTCAAACCATGGGGGCTGCGCTTCCTTTGGTATCGATGCCCACCACGGGCTGCCTATAACACCCATTCCATTCCTAAGCCTGGGTGTCCAGCATCCCAGTATTTCCATGCAAAACTGGCCAAATTCCGCTCAGTACCGTTTTCTTTCATAGTCTTCAGGCTTTAATGGTGCAAATATTTCATGAGAATATTTAAGTGACAGCATCAGTGCAAAAGCACTGCTATAATTTGAAGCTGTCCTGTGTTAGTGTTATAAGTGTTAGACACTGGTCACCCTGTTAAGTTTGAGTTTGGGAGTCTGTTCCAAAATGTTAATTGATGCCCTTGATGGGCTTTCAGCATCTCCCGGCTTGAGAGGGCACAGAAAACGACATGTTTAATGCGTAAGTTTTGCTGCTTTTCTTCAAAGCAATGTAATTACTGAGAACAATGTGCTGCTCGTTCCTTGTTTCCGTGTATCGGCAAGCGATGGTGCATTGAGCTCTGCGGTGGTGACTGTGCTGGCAGGAGGAATATTGCCGTGCAGATGATCGTCCCTCTGTCCCTACACATAAGGTACATCATAAACAGCAAATCGAAAGCAATAACATCACCAAAATGAGGCGTTTTGTTCCTGGTATTGCACTGCAGACTATTCAGCACTGTTCCCCTTCAAAATGACCAAACTTGGGTATTTCTGAGCAGCAGCCACCGGTGTCTGGAGTATGGGACTGAATCAGGGAAGTCAAATGAGTAAACTGAAAAGTGCTGTAATGGGGATAAATAGCTATGTGCGATACCTTCCGTGTGCCCCCAGCTCATCGTCCTGTAGCTGTCGTTTGTCACTTTGGAGTCCTGGAAACAGGAGCCCTAATGATAACGAATGCTAGAATGCTTCTTTTGCTAATGCTAACAGCCTGAATGCAAGGAAGCAGCTTTCCAGGGGACTGTGCTGAAAAATGCTCTCATTTATTACATTTCAGATTGGATGTTGGGAACAATTTCTTCCCCAAAGGGCTGTGGGGCATTGGAACAGGCTGCCCAGGGCAGTGCTGGAGTCACCATCCCTGGAGGGGTTGAAAAGGTGTTTATATGAGGTTCTCAGGGACATGGGGCAGTGCCAGGGGTGGGGGAACTGTTGGACTCAATGATCTTGAGGGTCTATTCCAACCAAAACGATTCTATGATTATTTACCTTCTGCAGGTGAAATGGGTTGCAGTGGATGGACTTTTCCATATGCACTGCAGCTGCCTGTCTTCTCACATCTCTGCTGGGTTGGAAGACTTAGAGGTTAATTCTGACACTCATCCCAAGGCTCACATCATGTCCACCTTAAGCTTGACATAAAGCAGAACTGAAGCTTTCTGCGCTTTGGTTGGTTTTTGTGTTTTAGACCCTGTGGTTGGGGTGCTACACCCTCTGTGTGGCTGTGAGCTGTGCTGGCCGTTTAATTTGGTGCAGGAAGGCAGGAATTCCATACCCACGCTCCTCTCTACTGGTTGCATGTCAGCACAGCTCACTAATCCTCCAACCAGGCCTATCTATACGCTTTTTATTTTAAACCACGTTTGCAGATTCTTAATCATGTAAGGCTGAACGTGGAATTGCAGAGACCGGTGGCTGGGTAGGGTAGACGTTACCTCCCTATTAGCAGTTACCGCCTGTGCTGTTGGAGACGTACGGAGTGATGGTTTGGATCTACTGCTGGCAAAATGTTTTTAATACGGGTTTTGTGCCTCACTGCTCTCATCTCACGTGCACTAAGTTGCAGATGAGGCGACTGCGGTTCTTCTTTTCTTGATCTCTTCTTTCAGCCTTTTGACATCTGTAGGTTCTGCCAACGTTTCCAACCGCTGCAGCTCTCCCAAGATCTCCGAGGAAAAGTCCGAGGAGCCTGTTGGTTTTCTTTGCCTCACTTTGGCAAGAAATGCTGCAGTTCAGCCACTTTCCCTGGGAACCGGGTATCGCTGTGCTTGCCTGGTCGTGACTGACACATTTTGGCCCCGTACCAGACGTCGTGGGTGGAGCCGGCATCCAAACACACTCAGAAAATTAGGGGTTTTCTGTAAAAAATGTAGCTTGACTCTGCGCTGGAGACCGTCCCCCTCATCCCTGGAATGCTACAGCCCTGAGAGATGCCAAGCAGATGCAGATTTAGCGTGTGGCAGCTTTTTCGGAGGGCAGGAAAAGCAGATAATTTGTTGGTGTGGTTCCCCCTGCAAGGCAGCAATTGTGCAGCGTTGAGCTCCTGAGGCTGTTGCATCAAGAGCAAAGGGGAGAAAAAATCCACCTTAATTACCGCAACATCACTAAGTCATAATTCTCCCTAGAAAAATAGGCTGAAACGCTCCATTATTGCTCTCAGCTGGCCTTGCTACATTTGTAGTGTCTCTTTAGCTTAATTGTCTAAATAGAAATGTGCGAGTGACCGAATGTTTTAATCAATTAGAGCAAGTGTGGGGACTGAGGGTTTCTGACGCTGTGTTGCGGCACGATCGCCAGGCAAACCTGATTTGATTGTGTTTTCTGGCTGAGCGTCTAAATCCCAATCAATTATTGTGGAGAGATGGAGCAGCTAAATAAGATTTGAATTAATGGGGTTTATTATTTTTGCATCTGAGGAGGCAGCAAACCAGACAGAACGAGGTATCCTGTAAAGAAATTGGTTCGTATTTCTTCTTCTGTAACTTCATGATGTTTCTACCTGTACTTGGATGTTCAGTTCTAACTCATACAGTACACAACAGCTGAAGTTCTGTTCAGATGAACTGAATAAGTGTGTGGCCAAAAGCCGTTGATCACAGTAAGCCCTGCAAAATGAAGAGATGAATAACAGGAGAGGTACTTAATGAGGCCTTTAAAAAAAATTAAGAAGAAACTGAAAACATAGATTAAAACGAAACTTTCTTTTCATTAAGTAACTTGACTCAAGGGCCTAAATTCTTCAGGGAAATGTGAAATATTATGATATTAAAGGAGTCGACACTGCAGGTTTGTGAAACTTAACCTGAGCCTGAAAGTTCAGAGTCTCTGTGCATCTCCAGTCCTTGTTCTGCTGAGTTAATAATCTCTTCTCCCAGTGTTTCAATTTGCTTATTTTTTTGTTTCCAGAATTAATATATTGTGACCCAAGCTTCCTCGCTTCCTTCAGATTAGGTTATTTACTGGTTTCTTGACCTTTGGGCCTGCCTGTCTTCCAGGAGCTCTTGAAATAACCCTATAAAAATGGGGTGAGGGACAGGACATCAGAGCATACACCTAATTCACGCCCCTGTGAGTGGTAAGAATGAAGTCTTGGTGCCTTTATGTGCTGCTCTGCCAGCACTGTAACAACCTGAGGCTTTTCTAGGAGGAAATGTGAAGATGGTCGGTGGGGTGAGGTGGGTACAGACCCCGGTGACCGGCTCAGCTGGGTCCCCATGCGGGGGGGTTTAACCATCCTAGAGAAAACATTGCATTTCAATTAAATATCTCTGGCCTGCCCTCTCCCTGCTCCAGTCTGGGCTCTTCCCATTGCAGAAGGTGCAAACAGGTCTGTTGTTATCACAGAGAAACACTAAACATCGTGCACTGGACAAGCTTTTTCCTTGGGCTTATTGCTCACATCATTACAGGGAAAAATCTTCCTTGTTAACCCTTTTGGATGTCCTTTGCTAGTTTTATCTGATTTTCTTGCCTTGACCTTTCTGATTATGACCCTGTGTTCTCATGCTTTTCCTTTTATTGTCGGCTGGAGGATCACAAGGTTGCAGAAGAGCCTGTGATTCTGCCAGATTGCTTTCTTGTTACTCTTTCGATCTTTGCTTTATTATTGGCACAGTTTGCACTTAATAGGGTTTAAAAAAACCTGCCGGTTGTCCTGAACTCCTTTGCCCTTCAGCTCTTCTCCTCTGGGATCTCACCTGCTGCTTCAGGGAAGTCTCATTTCTCGAGTTTTCATTTTTGTTGCTCTTTTCTTCTCCTTTCCTGGTCACCACCTCCAGCATCTCCCCACCTTCTTGGTCCCCACCAGGTATCAACATCAATCACTTGACCACTCGAGTCAATGATACTTTATACCCGTGCTGCATTTTCCCCTCAAAGTTTCTTCAAAGACCACAGCGCTAAGCATTGCTCATGGAACAGAGCAACCGTTTTAACAGGAGATAAAGCAAAAGCTGATAAAAATAATACCCAAGTGATTGGGGAGGGGGACGCGCTGCAGAGGGTCACAACCCATCACTTTCACCCCCTTATAGAAATAAAACTCGTTTTTACCAAATAATCTGATTTATAGACATGACCTGGTATGTTTATTAAATAGTTGGAATGTGTAAAAATTCAAGGACTTCTAGACACTAATAATTAATAGCTGTCCAGTCAAGAGAATATTGATTTTTCTGCCAGCTTGTTCTATTAAATATACAAGGTACAAGTTATGTAGTTAAACATGTAAGAGTTTTATAAATGCCTTTTTATAGTTGGCATTCAGAAAACTTTCCATATTGACAGATAGGAAAAAAAAGAGGGGAGGGTGTGATTCAAGAAGCAAAGCTGTTTTAGCTTAAAGGATCTTTGAGGTGGTAAAGTTGTTTGAATCTTTGCTCTAAGTGGATGGAGAGATGTTTGGGCCAAAGGGCCGTTTTTATTGCTGGCAGGTGTAGTATTTGTGTGGTTTAGGACTAAGTGTGGAGCCGCAGGTCTTTCTCACTCGCAGTAATTAATGGGAGTCTTTTGGTTGTTTTCAGCCAGCGCCGTACCAGCGTTTGGATTTGAGAGGGTGCTTCCCTCTGCCCTTCCTCCTGCAGTTGAACACAGGGCGTCATGTCCTGCTCCCCGAGGAGCTGGAAGGCGGAATACAGCCGGTGACCTTGTGGTTGTCTCGATGGCCGAATTGCAGGGGCGATGAAGAGCGGGACTGGGAACAGATCAGCTGGTCAGAAAACAGGTTCAGGACTGTGTGTTGCTTGATCTTGTTTTCTTGTCCAGAGCATGTTAATCCAATAGGGCTGCTTTGTATCATAGACTCATTTTGGTTGGAAGAGACCCTTAAGATCACTGAGTCCAACCATTACCCACCCCTGGCACTGCCCCATGTCCTGAGAACCTCATCTGCGTCTGTCCAACCCCCCCAGGGATGGTGACTCCAGCACTGCCCTGGGCAGCCTGTTCCAATGCCCCACAGCCCTTTGGGGAAGAAATTGTTCCCAGATCCAACCTCAACCTCCCCTGGTGCAACTTGAGGCCGTTTCCTCTGCTCCTGGCGCTTGTTCCTGGGGAGCAGAGCCCGACCCCCCTGGCTCCAAGCTCCTTTCAGGCAGTTCAGAGATCAGAAGGTCTCCCCTCAGCTCCTGTTCTCCAGCTGAACCCCCAGCTCCCTCAGCCGCTCCCATCACACTTGTGCTCCAGCCCCTCACCAGCCCTGTTGCTCTTTGCGTGCACAATGTCTTTCTTCTTTGCAAGACACTCCAAATATACTACTTTCCATTAATTTATGAGCCATGATAGAGTTGGTAGGAGAAAAGTGGAGGAGGTTTTGTAGCGTATTTTGGAAAAAAAGCAGGAGAAGACACCACAGGGAGGTGAAAGCACAGAAATTGATTTTTCTTAGGATGACTCTTAAAGGCTGAACTTCTCCTAGTTTGATATCAATCTAAGTGCAGCAAGGGTAGTGGGAAATTCCTCTCACAGGGAGCAGACTCTCTCTGGGTTGTTTGTCCATGTTTGAGTCCAATGGGAACCTCACCAGTTCCTTGTAATATTTTATTTTTGGGTCAGGGTGCAGTTTTTCCCACGTGAATTACAATGGCTTTGTAATGTCTTCTCATGCTAATGAAATAAGGAATGGGGGGAAACTCCATATGTGTTCCAGGCACTTGGGTGGATTTGCCTGGGGAGGCTTTTCCATTTTTGAAGGATGTGTCTCTCATGGGTCTTGTTACTGGAGTATTACAGAAGATCGGGTGAGAAACAAATCCTGTGTTTCTCGGGGTGGCAGTTGGTGCCTTTGCAATGGAAATAAAAATGGCTCAGGGACCTTCCTTTTCCAGTGCTTTGTGCAGGAGGAGGTAGAACCAGTTTCCCTTTCTTTACAGAGTTCTTTCTGGAGCATCATTTTAGCTTAGAAACCTTTTATCTGTGATTTAGAGTAGGTTTGTGATGTTCAATATGTACTGCAAGATCCATTCTTGCTTCTGGGGAGAGCTGGAAGGATAGAGGTATGAGCTTGCTGTTCAAAGGTGACATCTGAAAGGTGTCAGAAGCAGGATATTGCCGAGAATTTCTTGTTGCTTTTAATATTTTTCAACTATTCCAAAGTCCCCAGGTTGACAGATGGGTTCTTCCATGTGTGTTACAAATGACAGTGAAGAATTCTCTCTTTTTCCTTCAGACATCACACAAACCCAGTGGGCACAGAGTGGCGATGGAAGATGGACCAACCTGAAATGATCTTGCAGGAGGCTCTTGAGAACCATCGCAATATGATCAAGCAGTTCAAAGGTAACTTCTCCCACTCTCTCCCTGTCAACGATGCTTTTGGAACCTGCAGTAAGATCTTCAAAACATCGATAAAAACATTCTGATCATCTGTGAAATGCTGGGAGGGAAGCATGAGGCTTATAATATCATAAAGATGGGTGAGTGAGAAAAAACTTCTGTGGCAAACAACGTTTTCCGAGACGTTCTGCCTTGCTTTTCATATTAGAACATAAGTTGGCCATTGAGTATCTGTTGCTGCCTCGAGGGAGCAGGATGGAGTTGCCTCGTGCGCATCTTGGTCGTTGTGTCCTTTTCCTCGGTGTGCACGGAGGCTCCTGCGGTGTTCAGAGTTGGCCTGGATGACAAGGAATCTTGATCCTTACGTAAAAGTGAGGGCAAAAGGAATCGGTTCTAACCTGATAGGAAATATACTGCCCAGCCTTAATCCCCTGGGAGCTCTTGTATCAGCTCTGAAACTTCTCAATTGCATTTTTGTCATTAATGAGCGAGCATTCAGAGTATTATTATTTTCAGGAATTACTCAGTCCATCAGTTTGTGACTGAAGCTGCAGTTACACAGCGCCTCTGAAAAGTGCTGTATTTTGCTTCTCATAGGAACTCCTCGTAAGTTTGTTGTTTATTTATTACGTATCTATATCTACACGTGTAGATGGCTGGTTTTCTTTTCTTTTTTTTTTTTTTTTTTTTTCCCCAATGTTCTGAACTTGGTTTCTGTGCAGGGTCAGCTCTAGGACTCCGTTCTCCCCCGTGGCAGCAGAAGGGAACGAGGAATCTATAAAACGTGCAAGATGAGCCTCAGGCTTGGCTGTGGTTTTGGGAACCCCTTTGTTTATGTTGGCTGCGCACAGAGAGAACCCGATGGATTTAAAACGTGACGGGCAAAAAAACCCCAACCTTCTGTCGGCAGCGCAGGGTGGCTGTGTCTCATTCACTGGGGTTATAAAATAGGCGGAAAAATAACTCAAGTTAGGGCCTGACGAGCTTTATTTTCATCAAGTGGCTGGTTTGAATCATCTTGCGCTCTCGGACCAGCAGCTCTGGCCACGTGTTATGTGAAGTGGTGACCAGGTCTGTGTGCAGTTGATGGTGGAATATTGACGTTACGCTTGTAAAAGCTGGTGTGGGTGGTGGACGTGTCGCCCCTGGATGGCAGAAACGTGTGGTGTTTGCACTAAGGAAAGGTGAAAAGCAGGTTATTTTGTAGATGCTCTGCTGCCTTCTGAAAGCTGAGTGCAGGAATCTGTTTAAACCCAGCGTCAGACTAAGGAATAACCCTCTCCTTCCCTTAGTACGCTCTGATGTCTTCCCGAAAAGGAAAGATAATAGATGGACTTCACAGCATCTGAAAATATTCCCAGAGTGCCAAGAGGCTTGTAAGGATATCCCAATTCTCTCTTTTTGGGGCTTATTTTCCATTAAATTTGTGAATATTCCCTGAAACTTGCATGTGCATCCTGAGCACAGTTACACATCACCTGGAACTGGGAAAGGCGAAAGACCAAGAAAGAAAGAAAAAGGCTCTGGACTAGAACTGAGCTGCAAAGTGAAGGAAAAAAACGTGTGTTGCTTTTTCAGAGTGATAGATGGCAACATGCTTCCTGTCTTGGGAGCCTCGAAGCAAAAAGGTTTATTAAGGGGAAGAAAAATCGGTAAGAAAAGCCCAGTAGGTCGCTGTTACACTTTGAATTTTACGTCGTCGCTTCCCTGAGGTGCGTGTGAAAAATATTGTTAGAGTGGAATCGGTGAAAGCAAAATTGAGTTGAAACTCTGCGGTGAGCTGAAGGTGGGGAGATGAAATAGAAGATGCCCGGTGTCTTGTGGGCCGTGTGTCCCTGCGTGCCATGCCGGGCGCTATCTGGGATGGAAATGCCTCGGGCAGGAGATGCGACTGCCTGTTACCCTTCCAACAAACTTAGCAGAGCTCCGCAAATAGTAGGTTGGATTTTATTATGGTTTTCAAAGAAGAAAATGAACAGCAAAAGCTTGCAAGCCACCCCAAGGCTTGAGCAGCGAGGTGGACGAGGTTGCTTTGGTGCAGCTGGGCAGGGACAGGGCCTCCTGAATCGGGGTTTTCCTGCAGGGTGATGAGCGCGTCTGAGATGTCCGAACCTCAACCACTGTTGGAGTGGAATCGGCCGGAGTAACGATGAGATCTCAATATGAGTATGATTGTTCTCCTCTATTCTAGTGGAGTATATCCTCTATTCTATATCCTATTCTATATCCTCTATTCTAGCAGAGTATATATAGGTTTACAGCAGAAACATGCATAGCAACAATATTGTAATTGGCCAGCTTTTACTGATTACACACAATGCCCCCCTCACTTATTGGGTAAAGTCCTTTGTCCATGCGCTCTAACAGGTATTCGCTCATCCTCTCTTGTAGTTAAGCTCCCGAATTCTTTTGTGATTACGGAGCTCTCTTTCTTCCTCCTTTCCAATGTTCAAAGAAACTTCAAGGACACCACTCACAGGCTTCTTCGTCTGCTTCAAATCCTGGGTTGCTCACCGAGTTCAGATCATGCCCTTTATTCCTCAAAAATTCCTCCACAAACCACACCGTTTGGGCTCCTGGAGAAGAGCAACATGGGGAAAAAGTCTAAGACAGAGAGGCCTTGAGGCTCTGGGGTGCTGCTCAGATAATACCTGAAGCTATTTGAATGAATTGGTACCGCAGCTTTCAGGTACACACATAGGCACATCTTCATGTGCCAAAGGTAACAGTGAGCTCATCTGATGCTTTATGGATTCCATGCATTGTAGGAAAAATGAGATCTTCTTGTGCTGCCATCCAGCAAGACCTGGACAGGCTGGAGTGCTGGGTGGGGAGAAATTTAATGGAATATGACAAGGGCAAGTGTAGAGTCTGACATCTGGGCAGGAACCCCAGGTTCCAGTATAAGTTGGGGAAGGACCTGTTGGAGAGCAGTGTAGGGGAAAGGGAGCTGGGGGTCCTGGGGACAGCAGGGTGCCCATGAGCCAGCACTGGGCCCTGGTGGCCAGGAAGGCCAATGGGACCTGGGGGGGATCAGAAGGGGTGGTCAGTAGGTCAGAGAGGTTCTCCT